>ML779253.1:943608-964911 GCA_009831015.1 Picea engelmannii | reverse complement strand
TAAACTTAGAGTTAAAGGAAGGGTGGCCATGGGACAATTTAAATTCCTTCTACTAGTTAAAGAAATAGTATGACTTTCTAAATAATAACAACATTTATAGGTTAACAACTTTTTAATATGCATCTTTTTATATTTTATTTTACTTTTTTATTTGGGTTTTTTTGAAGCACATTTTCTCCCCATATGTCTACTCATTTCACACAATTATTGAAACCAAATCCAATCAGAGATGTCTGCACTTGAATTGGAAACAACCGTGACCTTGATGTGTGAGCACGCGAACCATCAAGTAAGCAATATTCACAGTGTTGTAGAAGAATATGATCAGAAATACCGAAGTCGAAGTCAATTGGACAAAGGTTTGGGACTCAACATTTTGTTCAAGGGAATATAAATGTAGAAAAAATCAAAATAATTAAATATAATATAATTTTATTTAATAAAATTATATAATATTAAATGGAAGCTAATATATATTATGGAATTTGAGATATCCATATTGTTTGAATGCTAGTTTTGTTTTTTAATATTAGATAAAAGAAAACAATAAATAATATGCAATGATTCCAATATATTTTATCTATATATTATATGAGATGCTTTCAATATATTTTATCTATATATATTATGGTTAAAAAATCCACTTTCTAGAAGAGTTAGCCAATGTTTTTTTTAGAGTGAAAAACTTGAGGAAAGGTTAAAGGTTTTCACCTCAAGATATTTGATCCCTCTCGGTGCTTGATATATCTAGAGTTAAGATAGATCTAGACTTGTTTTAGTTGTGGGTGGTCACACAAAATTTGTAGATAATCAACATTATGTATATGTCTAATATTAATCTGATTATTTGAAATTTAGTCACTTTACTTTGTTGGTTGAAAGTATAGAGAGTATTATCGAGAATGAGTAATGTCAATCTATCTTCTTTAGTTTTTAAAATAGTGACATAATTTATATAAGATCAACATTATGTATATGTATATGTCTAATATTAATTTCTGTCAGTGTTTCATGGAAACCTGCACAGGAGATCTAGCTAAAGAAAGTACAAACAAAGCTTATCAAGAAAGTAAGAGAGATTCAATATGGAAGAATGAGAAAATATATTCACACTACTCCAATGAGCTAATGATTGATACATAGATCATGATCAATACGATACAATGAACGAGTGGAATACATTCATATATAGGGCAAAGCATTCCATAATTAAGAAAAGAAATCAAGCAGTTAGCTTTCCTTAAGAATGCATGCATGCATAATAGTGATGGTAAAAATAGAAATTCTAAATAGAACTAGTCAGTTAACTCCCACTGAACTAGTGTGTCGAAAATAGAAATTTCTCCAACACCCCCACCGAACATCACTATGGAGTAAAAAATGAGTCATGGCTACCAAGCCATTTTAGATACTCATGTACAATGCAACTAATGAAAACTGAATAAAAGTAAGGAAACAGGGAAAACCACGTGGGAACAAAACCCCCCCTCAAAAGATAATGTATCAAAAGAAGAAAATGACAACTGCTAGGCAATTGTGTTCTTCACTACAAAACGATCCCGCAAAGTATGAAACTTCTGCTCACTAAAAGTCTTCATGAAGATGTAGAAATATTTATGGATCTGATGAAGTCCTTTGGAAACATGTCGGGTCTTGTACCTCTTGATCCTGTGGACCCATCTGCACCTGAAAATATTCCTTTCTGGTGGATGTGGAACTAGAGTCCAAGTCTGGTTCTATAGGAGTGAGTCATACTCCTTCTACATGGTTTCTTGCCATAATAGATTCCCACAACCCAATTGTAGTTCTGTGGATCATTAGATTGAACCATATAGCAATGCATGGGCATAGTTGATTCTGAAGTTGAAAATACATGCGAAGGATCCTCATGCTAACATCGATTCCTCCTCAAATCCAATGGATACCCTGCAAGGTTGCCTGCTACCTGAAGTGTGATATGTGACTTCTTGGGCATATGTTGAAGCTTCAGCACTGGATTCATATCTGGATGTACTACCTGCTTATTTCCATGTACAGAATCAGAGTGTATGGAATCATCTCTGATGTCTGAAACTGATGGAAGAACAAGAGTATGTGCATGTTTCAAGAGAACATGGTCTAGATTGATCTAGACACACACCAACAATTACAAGAGTAAACTGCCACCTAGTCTAGTCTCTTAGGCAGTTACTGGAGTGAACTACCACCTAGCTGAGTTAACTAGTCAACTAGTCTTCAGTTAATTGACTGAACAAAGAGTAGTGAGTTTGATGCAGGAGCATCGACAACACATCAAGCGAGCCAACACATCGAGCGGAAGACAGCTGGACAAGCCAGCACACATTTTGAAATTACTTTGGAAGTTGTTGTGCAATCTTAATTGATTCATTTAAGAGATGACGCACTTTGTAGATTGTAATGGACTTTGAGCGGATAGCTCTCGTACTTAGTAGATAGGAAGGCATTTAATAGATTTAATGCTGGTAGATAGGAATTTAATTGTAGATTTGATAGTATAGAGTTCGAGAGGGAAAATGGATATAGACACCCTCCTTTGTACATTGTAACATTATTGAAGCAGAAAGACCAAGAGCAAGCAGAGAACTGTGTAGAGAACACCCATGTACAAACATTGAATTAATAGAAGAAATCTTTGATTTAAATCCATGGTTATGTGTCTATTCTCTATGTATTTATGTTATGTTCATGAATATTTGCTTCCTATCATACATTTGCTTTTATATGCTATGTATGTGATTTCATTCTTGAATTGAAGTCTGAGAGGGTGAATGAATGAGTTTCAAATTGTTTCTCTAAGTGAGCCATAAGATTCCTGCAGGGAGTGCAGTCGAATAGTCCGCAAGGAGTGAGTTGACATAAGGGTTCATTTAGAGAAATATTTTTGTTCTCATTCCCTCTGGAATTACAGATAGGCACAGTGCCATACAAAGAGTGCGCAGGCCAGTGAAGTCTCAGAGTTGCAATTCTAAGCAAGGTATCGAAGATTTCTACTGCAGGAGTGTACATGGTTGAAAGACTTCAACACTTGGACGTGGTTGAATATTGCCGCAAGAAGTGCGTGCAATGATCTTTCTAAGTAAGAGAGAAGCGAAAGGAAGCTCAGGAGGAGTAGACCTTTTGAATTCATCAAAGGATAAGTGCGAAGGGAGTTGCAGTTGAAATTTCAAAGGAAGCGTCGCAGGTTGGCAAGTAGACAACGAGTCTCGTGAGAGAGACATTTCTTCCTTTCGTGGAATTGTATGAGGAAGAATAGAAGGATGAAATTCTCCAAGAATATTTTGCGAAGTTCCATGGGTCATTGGGTCTTGCGGAGGTGCAAGGAGTCTATAGTGTAGGTGTGGAAAAAGTTCGAAGCTCAGGAGGGTAGGAGACGTCGATTGGGATCATGAGGAGAGAGGTCCTACTCGTGGATCAACATATCGGGAGTCTGTGAGGTAAGACTCCAAATCTATGCAACGGAAGTCACGATAGAGAGAGGTGCGATATTCTGATAGTTACGTAAGTGGCGTGGGCCATAGAAGATAGTGGAGCATAGGTGGCGTAACCCATCGGAGGATTTAGCGTCTCGAGCCTCGAAATTCGAGTAAGGAATCCTTTGACCTTGCGAGTAGCGAAGTCGCGAGGGCACGAAGTAGTGAGATCACAACAAGAGAATATCGGCATATCGGAACATCGGGACTCGGGAGGTAGAGAACCAAGTTCCGAAAGTCGCGAGTGGCGAGGTCGCGATAGTGCGAGGTTGTGATAGCGCGAAAGTTCCGAGATAAGTGAAGGTTGTGGACAGGTCAAGTCACACGTGTGCATCGGGGTTTCGGTGCCTCGAGTATCGGAATTTGTAGAACCAAAAACTTGGTGTCACGAGTAGCGAGTTCCGATCCTCCGGGAAGTTAAGGAAGGGAGGATCGCGCGCGGAGAAGAACCTGTGGGGTGCAGATTTCCCGATAGGGAAATATAAGAACCGTTGAGTTCTTCGGGCTAAAAGGAAAGAAGGTCCGGAGGAGAGCAGTCGTGCTCCGAGGAGTGGGCGCGGTTGCTGTCAAGTGGTATCAGAGCGGGAATACTCTTTGTTTTCTATAGCAGAGAGAGAGAGAGAATTTCACCATGCCGCCTAGAAGGGAAAGACAATCACCCGACCCAGAAGACAGGGAGGTGAGAAGAAGAGGCAGGCCGGCAGGAAATCCAGAAATGGAGAGGCAGATGAGAGATCTTCGGGAAAGACTCGAGGAGGTGGAGATAGCACAGAGATGCGAAGTTGGTGTAGGGGATCTTAGTGATTCCAAAGTTGAAGAGGAAGTTGGACATGAAGAAGGATAGGTCACAACGGAAGATGCAGCCAACGAGCGATTGATAAAAGCTATTGCCCAGATGAGTTCGAAGACGAAGATGGACATTCCAGCTTATGAAGGAAGTCTGGATGCAGAAGAGCTGCTAGATTAGATCATAGCTCTTGACACCTACTTCGATTATGAAGATATCGAAGAGGATAAAAAGGTAAGACATGTTGTCACGAAATTAAAGGGACATGCAGCATTGTGGTGGGACGAGCTACAAGCTAACAGACGCTGCAAAGGCAAGTAGAAGATCAAGAGTTGGGATCGAATGATTGCAAAGATGAAAGTGAAATTCATCCCAAGGGACTACCAAATTAATCTGTTTAGGAGGATGCAAAACCTGAGACAGAAGCTGATGAGAGTGAAGGAATATACTGAGGAATTCTATCGACTGAACATCAGAGAAAGTCATCAGGAGAGCGATGATGAGAAGGTTTCTAGGTATCTAAATGGTTTGAGATATGACATTCAAGATGAATTAATCATGGTTACCATCAGAATGGTGGAGGAGGCTTATCAGATGGCTCTGAAAGCCAAAGAGAAGCTGAGCCTCAAGCAAGGACAGTGAGGGCGAGGTAGAAGTCAGCCCATAGGCAAGGCAGTTTCCCAGGAGAAATTCCAGAAGCCCAAGGAGGAGTGGAAGAGACCTCAGGGTAAGATTGAGAGAGGTGGAACCTCACAGCAAGGACAGCCACATGTTGAACAAAGAGGACAACAACATGATCAGCGAGGAGATTATGCTGATGCAAATACTTTTCCTCGTACCAGAGGTAGGGGAAGAGGCCGAGGTGGAGTAATCACATGCTTCACGTGTGGAAAGGATGGGCACAAATCATTCGAGTGTCCAGAGAAAAGGAAGGATAGTGGAGAAGCTCACATCACTGAAGCGTAGAGGCGTGATGTTGAGAATGAAGACACGGAAGCAGGAAGGTCACTAATGGTGCACAAAGTCCTTTTGACACCCGAGAAGAAGGCAGAGAGTTCAGCTCAAAGGACCAGACTGTTCAAGACAGCTTGCAAAGCCAAGGACTGGAAATGCAAGGTTATTGTTGATAGTGGTAGCACTGATAATCTCGTTTCGACCGAGATGGTAGAGAAGTTGGAGCTGGAAACAACTGATCACCTGAGTCCATACAAAGTTTCTTGGTTACGTAAGGGTCATCAGGTGAGTGTCACTAAAAAATGCTTAGTTGAATTCAAGATAGGTGGATATAATGATAAAGTCTTGTGTGATGTCATTCCCATGGATGTATGTCATTTATTGCTGGGTAGACCATGGCAATATGACCGAAATGTGGTTCATGATGGGAGGATGAACACATATACTTTAGAGAAGGATGGGAGGACACACAGGTTGCTTCCGATAAAGGATAAAGAAATGAAGCTGGAAGTAAGCAACACAATACTTCTCATGAGTGGCAAGTAGCTTCTTACATAGATGGAGAAGAAGGAAGATCCACAATTCTTTGTGGTCAGGAAACCAAGGATTGTCTTGACTAGCACAAGAGTGGATGGCTTTCCAGACGAGATTCAGGAACTACTGGGAGAGTTCTCTAATATCATCGTGAACAAATTACCTCATTCGTTTCCACCGATGAGGAGTGTGAGTCATCACATCAATCTCATACCAAGAGACAGTTTTCCGAATAAGGCTTCATATAGATTGACGCCGCAAGAGAACGAGGAGGTCAAGAATCAGGTACAGGATTTGTTAGACAAAGGATTGGTCAGAGAAAGCTTTAGTCCATGTGTTGTTCCGACAGTACTAAGTCAAAAGAAGGATGGAGGCTGGAGAATGTGCACAGATTCAAGAGAGATCAACAAAATTACCATCAGGTACAGGTTTCCACTGCCGAGAATGGATGATCTGATGGATTTCTTGAGTGGGGAAAATTATTTCTCGAAGATAGATCTGAAGAGCGGATATCACCAGATTCGCATGAGGTAAGGTGATGAATGGAAGACAACATTGAAGACAAACAAAGGTTTGTACGAATGGCTAGTCATGTTGTTTGGCTTGACAAATGCGTCGAGTACATTCATGAGGTTGATGAATGAAGTCCTGAGGGAATTCATCAGGAAATTTGTAGTCGTATATCTAGATGATATATTGATCTACAGTAAGACGAAGGCTGAACATTTGAAACACTTGGCTATAGTGATGAGGAAGCTACAGCAGGAGAAGTTGTTGATTAATATGAAGAAGTCCTCATTTATGTAGAGAGAGCTCCTTTACTTGGGTTTTGTTATATCGGCAAATGAGTTGAATATGGATCCAAGTAAGGTAGAAGTGATCAAGAATTGGCCATCACCGAGAAATGTTTTTGAGGTGAGGAGTTTTCACAGACAGGCTAGTTTCTACCGAAAGTTCATCAGGAATTTTAGTGGAATTAGTGCAGCAATGATGGACACAGTGAAAAAGTGACATAAGACTTTTCATTGGACAGCAGAGGCTGAGAAGAGATTCAACTTGTTGAAGTGGAAGATAACGGAACGACCAGTGTTGGTGTTGCCAGATTTCCAAAAGACGTTTCAAGTGAAATGTGATGCAAGCGGATATGCCATAGGATTAGTCTTGAGTCAGGAGGACAAGCTAGTTGCATATTTCAGTGAGAAGGTGGATGAAGCAAAGCTTAAATACTCCACGTACGACAAAGAGTTTTATTCCATCATACAGGCATTGAAGAAGTGGAGGAATTACTTGATCCCAAAAGAATTTGTATTGTACAGCGATAATCATGCATTGAAGTTTGTGAGTCAACAGGAGAAGTTGAACCAGAAGCATGCAAAATGGGTAGAGTACATGAAGAATTTCACATTTGTGATCAAACACATTTCAGGTACTGCTAACAAAGTGGTTGATTCTTTGAGTAGGAAATGTTTGTTGCTGCAGGAGTTCAGAGTCAAAACATTGGGTTTTGAAAACCTGAAGGAAATGTATGCAGGTGATACAGATTTTGGGGAAGCATATGAAGCAGCTGAGAGTCTCGTTCTCAGGGATCAGAGCCCTTGTATAGATTATATGATCTAAGAGGGATTTCTATTCAGAGGCAATCAACTGTGTATTCTAGATTTCTCGATGAGGGAGAACTTATTTAAGGAAAAACACAGCGGAGGCTTGGCAGGACATTTTGACCACGACAAAACATTCGCAAAGCTGAACGAATCGTATTTTTGGCCAGGCATGCGAGTAGATGTCAAGTAGTTTGTTAACATATGTTGAATTTGTCAACATTTGAAAGGGAGAAAGCAGAACGCAGGATTGTATCATTCGTTTCCCATACCAGAGAGGCCATGGGAGGCGATCAGCATGGATTTTGTATTGGATTTGCCGAGGACGCAGGGAGGTGTTGATTCCATGTTTGTGGTGGTGGACAGATTTTCGAAGATGGCACATTTTATTCCATGCCAGAAGGCCAGCGATGCGACCCACATCGCAAATTTGTTTTTCAAGGAGATTATTCGACTTCATGGATTGCCGAGAAGCATAGTCTTGGATAGGGATACAAAATTCATAGGTCATTTTTGGAGGACGCTATGGAAGAAGTTAGGAACTAACTTGGCATTTAGTTCAGCTTATCATCTACAAATGGATGGACAGACAGAGGTGGTGAATAGAAGTCTAGGGGACTTGCTGAGAAGCTTGGTGACAGAGCACCATGGGAGCTGGGACAACATATTGCCACAGGCATAATTTGTGTACAACGATTCAATGAATCAGAGTACAGGGAAGAGTCCATTTCAGGTTGTATATGGGACACAACCGAGGGGAGTTTCTGAACTGCGAGATTCAGAACAGACTGCGACTAGCAGTGCTAGTGTAGAGGAATTTACTGAAGCAATGAAGGAACTTCACAACAAGGTGAAGCAGCGACTGATAAATTCAAATCAGGAATACAAGTGTAGAGCAGATCAGCATCAGAGACAACTTTAGTTTGAAGTTGGTGATCTGGTTCTATCACACTTGAGGAAAGAAAGGTTCCCAAGGGGAACATAAAATAAGATAAAGACGAAGAAAATTGGGCCATGCAGAGTCCTGAAGAAATTCGGAGATAATTCTTATGAGATTGAGTTGCCGGATGGCATCGGAATATCTCTGATATTTAATATTATAAGGCTGAGGATGCAGGAGCTGAAAGTGATGAACAGCCAAAAATCCAGTGGCAGAAGCAAATGTCAACTGCAGAAAAGCCGCAGATGGAATGCATACTAGACAAGAGAGTGGGTAAAAAGACCAGGAGAAAAGAATAATATGAGTACCTGGTCAAGTGGAAGAATCACCCAGTGGAAGATGCCAGCTGGGAGACTGAAGCAGTGATACAAAAGCATGGACAGACCGTGCAGGAGCTCATGGACAGGAGCCCATGAAATTTTTCAAGCCGAGGAGTATGATGAAGGAGCATCGACAACACATCAAGCGAGCCAACACATCGAGTGGAAGGCAACTGGACAAGCCAGCACACATTTTGAAATTACTTTGGAAGTTGTTGCACAATCTTAATTGATTCATTTAAGAGACAGCGCACTTTGTAGATTGTAATGGACTTTGAGCGGATAGCTCTTGTCCTTAGTAGATAGGAAGGCATTTAATAGATTTAATGTTGGTAGATAGGAATTTAATTGTAGATTTGATAGTATAGAGTTTGAGAGGGAAAACGGATATAGACACCCTCCTTTGTACATTGTAACATTATTGAAGTAGGAAGAGCAAGAGCAAACAGAGAACTGTGTAGAGAACACCCATGTACAGACATTGAATTAATAGAAGAAAGCTTTGATTCAAATCCATGGTTATGTGTCTATTCTCTGTGTATTTATGTTATGTTCATGAATATTTGCTTCCTGTCATACATTTTCTTTTATATGCTGTGTATGTGATTTCATGCTTGAATTGAAGTCTGAGAGGGTGAATGAATGAGTTTCAAATTGTTTCTCTAAGTGAGCCAGAAGATTCCTGCAGGGAGTGTAGTTGAATAGTCCACAAGGAGTGCATTGACAGAAGGGTTCATTTAGAGAAAGATTTTTGTTCTCATTCCCTCTAGAAGTGTAGATAGGCACAGTGCCATGCAAAGAGTGCACAGGCCAGTGAAGTCTCAGAGTTGCGATTCTAAGCAAGGTATTGAAGATTTCTGCTGCAAGAGTGCATAGGGTTGAAAGACTTCAACACTTGGACGTGGTTGAAGATTGTCGCAAGAAGTGCGTGCAACGATCTTTCTAAGTAAGAGAGAAGCGGAAGGAAGCTCAGGAGGAGTAGACCTTTCGAATTCATCGAAGGATAAGTGCAAAGGGAGTTGCAGTTGAAAGTTCAAAGGAACCATCGCAGGTTGGCGAGTAGACAACGAGTCTCGTGAGAGAGACATTTCTTCCTTTCGTGAAATTGTACGAGGAAGAATGGACGGACGAAATTCTCCAAGAAGATTTCGCGAAGTTTCGTGGGTCGTTGGGTCTTGCGGAGGTGCAAGGAGTCTATAGTGAAGGTGCAAAAAAAGCTCGAAGCTTAGGAGGGAAAGAGCCGTCGATTGGGATCACGAGGAGAGAGGTCCTACTTGTGGATCAGCATATTGGGACTCTTCGAGGTAAGACTCCAAATCTACACAACGGAAGTCACGATAGAGAGAGGTGTGATATTCCAACAGTTACGTAAGTGGCGTGGGCCACAGAAGATAGTGGAGGATAGGTGGTGTAACCCATCAGAGGATTCGGCGTCTCGGGCCTCGGAAGTCGAGGAAGGAATCCTTTGACCTTGTGAGTGGCGAAGTCGTGAGGGCACGAAGTAGAGAGATCACGACAAGAGAATATCGGCGTCTCGGAATATCGGGACTCGGGAGGTAGAGAACCAAGCACCGGAAGTCGCGAGTGGCGAGGTCACGATAGTGCGAGGTCGCAATAGCGCGGAAGTTCCGAGAGAAGTGACGGTCGTGGACATGTCAAGTCACATGTGTGCATCGGGGTTTCGGTGCCTTGGGTATCGGAAGTTGTAGATCCAAAAACTTGGTGTCGCGAGTAGCGAGTTTCGATCCTCTGGGAAGTTAAGGAAGGGAGGATCGTGCGTGGAGAAGAACCTGTGGGGTGCAAATTTCCCGATAGGGAAATAGAAGAGCTATTGAGTTCTTCGGGCCGAAAGGAAAGAAGGTTCTAAGGAGAGAGATCGTGCTCTGAGGAGTGGGCACAGTTGCCGTCAGAGTTGGTGATGATCCCGATGTTGCATGGTGACAAAACCAATGCAACATCTAAACTCAACTCAACTAGTCAAACTGAAGTGTCAACTGAAGAGAATATTCTCCAGGTGGAATATTCTCCCCTAAAATATAGGAGACTNGATAATGACTAATTATGACTAATAAACAAGGAATAAACTTAGGAAAAATAAATCCTAGGTGTGTGTGAAGTAACTCCAACACCCCCCTTGAACATCACTATGGTGAAAATAAAGAATGGGTTCTAGCTATGAGGCCATGTTAGGTACCCAAATATAAAAGATACACTGAACTAAATGAGGAAAGAGGGAAAACCTTATGGTAACAAAACCCCCCCTCAAATTACAATGCATAAAATAAAAAATGATAAGGAACAAAAGGTAGTTTCTAAGCAACCATGTCCTTCACTCCAAGAAGACCTCGCAACTGTGCAAGTTTATGCTCTTTGAAGATTTTGTTGAAGATGTAGATGTCTACATGGATCTGATGAAGTATATGCATCATTGATATTTCCACACATATCCACTTTGTCTTCTTGTACTGAATAATAACCAAATAAATTTTGGATGAAATTTTGAAAACCGTGTGGTCGTTTCTAGAAAAATATTGAAACTTTGTTGATTTTAAAATGATCATAACTTCACTTTCCAGACTCTGTTTCGAATGATTTATTTTTTGAAGTTGGATATTTTCCTAAGAGGAATTCAGATATCCAATTTGTTTCTGCAAATGTTTCTCAGAAAATATCAAAATGGTGTCTTATGTGCGCAGCTCCCTTTTTGACTCCTAAGATGCATGCATGGTGCATGAAAAAGTGTCTGCGTGTGACTCCTGATATGCATTCATATATCTTCCACATGAATTTCAAAAAACAAATCTGAAATGGAGTAGACATCATCTTCAATTAATGGAATGCAAATTTCTGCAAATACTTTTGTAGAATACTCTTCATAATAAGATGATTGATCTTCTAATGGCTTCTCTTCTGGCTCTATCTGTTCGACCTCCTGCATGAAATATTCACATTATTCTTTATTCCCAAATAGAATCTCCAATCTAGTCCATAATTCATTTGTATTTGATCCGTCTGATTCTTCATATACTTGATGGAAAATTTCGGGAGAAACAGACATGTCGATACTTCCTATGGCCATATCTTGTCTATTAAGAAAGTCATTTTTCTCATCAATAGAATCAAGCTCTACTTCCATTTCCATAGTTATATGGTAGGAGCCCCTGCATCTAATATGAAGAAGAATTTTTGGCTTCCATTCCAAATAGTTATGAGGCATGGGAAGTATTTCCGGTGAATAATCCATCATTTTGTTGTCTTCAATTTTTTGTACTTGCAAAAAAATTTGGTGTATTTTTTTCTTAGTAGTCTGTCAGCTCTGATACCATGTCATTGTTTCATAGAAACTTGCATAGAAGATCTATATAAAGCAAGTACAAACAAAGATTATCAAGAAAGGAAGAGAGATTCAATATGGAAGAATGAGAAAATATATTCACACTACTCCAATGAGTTAAGGATTGATACATAGATCATGATCAATATGATACAATGAATAAGTGGAACACACTCATATATAGGGAAAAACATTCCATAATTAAGAAAAGTAATCAAGCAGTTAGCTTTCCTTAGGAATGCATGCATGCATAATAGGGATGTTAAAAATAGAAAGTCTAAATAGAACTAGTTAGTTAACTCCCACTGAATTAGTGTGTTGAAAATAGAAATTTCTCCAACAACTTCCTCATTTGAATTCTCATAGTCCTGACAACCCGATTATTCCATTCCACAGACTTGCCAACCTGCTTCTTCAATCTGACTGGCCTGAAAACTCGCTTCTTCAATCGAGCTCCCGAGATAACCAATACAAGTATAGGTTCCTCATTATAGTTCAGTACCATCGAGTATGAATCACCACTATCTCCCTCATCCAAAGACGCTCTTCCCCTCCCCCCCTCCTTGGAAAAGGACCAAGTCCAACTATATGTATGCATGTGTTCCACATGACACTTGTCATGTTGGAAACTACTTTGGACCCACTTGACCCCCACTTGTCTTCCTCCTTAGAACTTAGCATACATTAATTTTCCATGCATCACACTTTAAGAAGTATTAAATACATATTAATATAATATTCTTTTGGGCTTAATCCCCCTAGCTTAGCCCCTTTTCTATAGACTCTTATCCCCCTTTCCCTTTCTATTGGATTTTATCCCCTCATACTCTTTTACAGGGCTGGTCTACAACAATGGTGTGTTTTCATTAATAATATAAGTGTTTACATATTACAATAATAATCTCACTAGCCTTTAGCATCTAGGCTCTCTAGCCTAATAATCACATAATCCTTCTGGCCTATAACAACCTGACTCGCCAGCCTATAAAACATTTATATTTATATGTACAACTAGGGTTCATTCTAGGGGTATTACATTCCCCTCCCCCTTATTTATTTACTATCCTCAGTGCAGTATATACACATATACAATCAAAACTTTAATAGTTTTCAAAATATCCAGATACTATACCAGAGGAGCCTCTTCATTCTCCCAAGTTGAATCCTTAGAACCATACCAGGTCCATTGGACCTTTACTATCCCTATGGCTCGATTGTATAGCATCTTGATATTTTGTTCCAATATGCACACGAGATGCACTTGGAAGTCGCCTTTTTGCTCCACCTGAATCACATTCCAATCAATGACATGATTAGCATCATGTACATAGTTTTTAAGAAATGATAAATGAAATACATAATTAATACACATTGATACAGGTAAGGCAAGAAAGTATGCTACAGGCCCAATGATTTCCAGGATTTCAAATGGCCCACAATATCGAGCTGTTAGATTTGAACAATTTCCCAACCTCAGGGAACTTATCTTGGCATTTACTTTTAAGAACACGTGGTCTCTCACTTTAAATTCTATGTGGGTTCTACCCCTATCATCATAGTTTTTTCATCGATCTTGGGAAGCCTTTAAATTTTGTTTCAGTTTTATCATTTTCTCTTTCATTTCCCTGAGTATTTTCGACCCAATTATTATTCTATCTGCGAGGTTATCCCAAATTACCTGTGTGTTGCACTTTCTTCCATACAGAGCTTCAAATGGGATCATATTTAAGGATGATTGATACCCATTGTTATAAGAAAATTACACCAAATGCAAGTAATCCTCCCATTTGGATGGTTTATCCATCACATACATCCTCAACATATATTCAATAACTTGATTTACTCTCTTTTTTTTCCCATCTGACTTTGGATGATAGGCCATGCTAAAGTTCAGATTGGTTCCAAATCATTTGAATAATCCTTTCCAAAAAATTGAGGTAAATTTTGGGTCTATGTCAGTCACAATGGTCTTGTGTATACCATGTTGTCGAGTAATTTCCCTCATATAAATATCAACAATGTTGATTTCCTTGTAAGTGAACTTTACTAGAATAAATTTGGAAGCTTTAGTAATATTTTTCACCACCACCATTATGGAATCATGTTGCTTGGTTTTTTTGGGTAGTTTGGTAATGAAATCCATTGTGACAACTTCCCACTTGCACTCAAGATTGGGTAATGGTTGTAGTAGACCAACTGGGTGTCTATTCTCAACCTTTATGTTTTGAAAATTCAAACACTTGGCATTAAAATCATCAACTTCCTTCTTCATGCCTGACCAATAATATTGGCTCTCAATAGCTACAATAGTTTTTTGGTAACCTAGGTGTCTAGCATAAGGCAGATTATGCATTTCTCCCAATATCAGATTCTTTAATTCTTGGAAATTTGGCACATAAATTCCGCCCCTATACATGATAATTTCATCATTTTCCATCTTATATTCTTCAACTTTCTACTGTAAATTACCTTGCTGAAGTTTTTCCTTTACCTCCATACATTTATGATCTAATTTTGCATCCTCTAGAATCCTATCTTTCAAATCTGATTCGTACATGTTAATGGTTGTATGATCCATATTATTTTGAGAATGACATGAAGACAAAAATATAGCCGATATACAACAAGGAAATGCACACAGATAATGCAGAGAACACATAAATATAGTGAAAAGCAACTTCTATTAATGAACAAGAGAGAAAAACATTTTAGAACGCAAACTAGTAGAATGGGGTAGCATATCTTTGAAAAGAAATAGATGTTTGTTATGCTTCATTTGCAACAAGCTTTACATCACACTCCATTGCATGCTTAAAGGGACTCCTTCACCTCAATTATATATGAGAGAGTGAGAGAATAAAAATTCCCATGATGAATGTGGGATAAATTGAACTAAGGTTATTGTGACGACCTCCTCATTACAACAACAACTCTGTTAACAGGGGCAAATTTTTTTTTTGTTAAGGTGTGTGCACGCATGTAGAAGTAACAGACACACATGACTCTACATCGCCATTCGACAACCAACAAGACGCAACCACGATGTTCATCACAAGAAGACTGAAGGCACACAACGAGTAACAACAAGCAATAAAGGACCATAGACATAAGGCGCACAACGCAAACATTTAACGACATACTGGGTTATACATAGTATGAATACAGAGGGAAGAATCCATAGTAGTAGATCTTACTATTTCTGCACAGGAAAGTAGGGCGTTTAATATTAGTCCTCTGCTCCGGAAAGAGAGAATGTCAGATAGGCTCCTAGCCGACTGCTTAGGGAAAAACTAGTAATCTCTGTTAGGTGTGTCGCAAGAGTGGAAACCCTGCCTTTAAAGGGCTCGAGACTCTTGATACGGCACTGGATTCTTTACACAGAAAGATCACACACACAGACATAAATACTAAGGCTACAAGGAGGTGTCTATGTCCCTCCCGACACAAGCAACCATGCAATGCAATAGAACCAAGTACTACAATATCAAGGGCAACCACGACCTCGACGGAAGATGCAAGTTAGAAGGACACCGACAACGACCAAACACTAGAAGGAATCATTGACTTCAATTACAAACCACTTACCCCATTTGACTTCTATTAGACGATGATTTACCAACCCATTCTTAAATATGTAAAATCAACTAAATTCCATCCCCATTTACTAAGCCATGGTGACTCCTCGTACTTAATTTCAAGGACAGTTCATGATATATGTTTATCACTAACCATAATTATTACAATAACATACCATGAATGAATAATTTCATTACATTTACCTCACTTACCTTTCAATAGGATATCATCCACAGCTCATCTCCTATGTTAGTATCAATAAATAAACTACCATGACATCTTCATGAAAACTAGCATCATTACATTATAATATAAAGACTTCGCAATTCACTAACTAAATTCATGATAACTACAATGACATCACCATAGTGCTAGCATTATTACATTGATGATGTAAGGACTTGGCAATTTAACCATCTAAGCTGCAAGTTCATTACACTAATGATTAAGACATTAATATTCCAATATAATGCATTAGATTACACCATCAATTCCTCACATTTTAATTCATACTATTCCATCGTAAGACGATTCATAAATTAGCATTACCTTACATTCATTATAATACAAGGTTGTAACTTTGCGATAAATTGTTGAAATAACATCACGATAACATTATCTTACATTATTATTACCTTTACATAATGTAATAATGTAATAATTCTAAATCTGGCAGATACATAATGTAATAATTCTAATTCTGGCAGTTACATAATGTAATCATTCTAATTCTGGCAGTTACATAGTTCTAATAAGGCAGTAATAATAATAAGGCAGTAATAAATCTGGCAGTCGCATAATTCTAATAATTCTAATTCTGGCAGTTACATCAAGGCAGTAATAATTCTAAATCTGGCAGATACATAATGTAATAATTCTAATTCTGGCAGTTACATCATTCTAATAAGGCAGTGACATATGGCAGTAATATTAAGGCAGTTACATCTACCAGTAATAACCCAATCCCTTCTTTTCATATTACGTCGTGTTGAATTTGCATGACAAGAACTTGCACCTTATGGTCAACACTACCATGGAACTACAATATCTTGACATAGATGACCAGATCCTTTCTTTTATATCTAATTTAAACGCAGACCATTAAAACGCCCAATATATTAAAAAGGAAAACCCACTGTAGAAATTGCCCACTGTATAAAAACACCCAATATATAAAAGAAGAAAACCCACCGTAGAAATTGCCCACTGTATATAAAAACCCCCAATATATAAAAGGAGAAAACCCACTGTAAAAATTGCCCACTGTATATAAAAATGCCCAATATATAAAAGAGGAAACCCACTGTAAAAATTGTCCACGGTATATAAAAACGCCCAATATATAAAAGAAGCAAACCAACTGTAGAAATGGCCCACTGTATATAAAAACGCCCAAGATATAAAAGAAGAAACCCACTGTAAAAATTGCCTACAGTATATAAAAACGCCCAATATATAAAAGAAGCAAACCCACTGTAGAAATGGCCCACTGTATATAAAAATGCCCAATATATAAAAAGAGAAAACTCACTGTAGAAATGGCCCACTGTATATATAAAACGCCCAATATATAAAAAGAGAAAACTCAATGTAGAAATGGCCCACTGTATATATAAAACGCCCAATATATAAAAAGAGAAAACTCAATGTAGAAATGGCCCACTGTATATAAAAACGCCCAACTAAATCCCAACCATGAAAACGAACTCTTCAACACCAGATCAACACCAGATCAATTGATCTGAGAATAAATAATAATAAAAAAATGCCCAACGGAAGTGCTAGAGCAAATGCCATTACAAGTTTTAATTCCATAAAATATCCAGCAATGAGATCGCCAGAACCAACATTTCAGAACATCTTATCCAATAAAAGTTTTCTAGAAACAATATCACTGTAGCATACCAGGATGAATTACAACAGCCGAAGCAACATCTTTACACTAATACATCATAATCGCTGAAGTAAATAACTAGGCAGTCTACTCTACTAAACACATGAGCATATTGTTGCCTTGCACCCGCTTTGGATGACATCTCGCACTCCGTGCTGCATCCCGCGCTCTGTGTCGCTCCCGCTCACTGACCGTAGAGACTACACCAGTACCTCCCAGCCAATTTCTAGGGGTACTCTTCTTCCCCCTTAGCCCCCCGAGCTGTAAAGGGGCCACACAAGATCCAGAAGATAAGTCTAGCTTCTCAGCTTGCCTCGCAAGGCTGAGCTACCACTCCAATCTGAGCTCAGAAAAACCCAACTCCTCACAAGCAATCAGTCAAGACAAAATCCGATAGCGTAATGTTACGCTAACCATTCATCCTCTTCTTCCTCATCTTCCCCTTCTTTTATATAAATTTGAGACCCACCTACTTTCCCTAAATCACTATTAATTTAAGTTTTAATGACAATCCTCTAAAAATTCTCTGTCGTCCAAGTGTCACTCATCCCCCATGTTTCTCCAAAATTATTTTCTTTTTAAAAATTAAAAGACTCATTTCCCTCACCCACCTAGAGTCGCTCCTAAAATTACTCCTAGGTGTTCCTAGATCCCCTTACATGCTTTTAATAACTTTCCCTAAAATGAAGTTGCTAAATTTAGTTTATTTTAGAAAGTCCTTAATTGCTGATTCCTTTTTACTTTTTACCCTATGTCCCATACTTTCCTTTATTATGTTTCCTTTATTACAAGTTTCCCTATTCTATTATTTATTCCTTTCCTTTTTTATTTTTTTTTTCTTTTTTTTTTTAAACCACAAAGATAGATGCGCTAATTAATCCTTTCATTATATTTTTAATTTCATAACTTTTATACTCTCACACGTTATTTAATTTTTATTCCTTTTTACAATTAAAACCACAGATCTTGATTAATTTATCCCTCTCTTCACTCTACCCCCTTTAATTTTAAGAAGAATTTAACTAACACTTAGGAGGGTTTTAGTTTACACCCTTAAGTTTATTTTTGTAGGGTCTTTTCTTAAGGCTAATCAAAATTTTATCTTAGAGATGTTTTAAATTTAGGTTTAGATTTGAACTGGGCGACAATTAATTAGGGGAGTTGTTTTGAGAATTTCTTAAGGCGTCAAGGTCTTAGGGTCATCTAGGTTTGTCTCATCATCATCATCATCAATGCGACGTGCCCTTCAGGATGCACTACATGCTCCAAGGTTGCCACTCACCTCATTTGTTTCTATTGCACAACGTGCCCTTTAGGATGCACCACGTGCTCCAAGGGTGCCACTCACCGACTTGACTGATTGGTAGACA
Organism: Picea engelmannii; assembly: GCA_009831015.1. Taxonomy (NCBI): domain Eukaryota; kingdom Viridiplantae; phylum Streptophyta; class Pinopsida; order Pinales; family Pinaceae; genus Picea; species Picea engelmannii. The sequence continues at coordinate 946,113 of ML779253.1, read as the reverse complement.
TCTACAACCCCTGGAGTCAACACTCCGCCAGGTGAAATTGTGGGAGACTAAGGGCTCTAAGGAATAAGTCCCCTGCCTTATTGCGCACCCCTTAGAATCATCATGAGTGACTTTCGCAGTCTTCCCTCACAGCATCATGGATCCTCTTGAACTAGGTAATCGTTAACCTACAGTTCGAGCCACAGCGAGAGTGCTAGTAGGCTGTGGCAGGGCTGCTATCCACACCTCTCCCTCAACCTCTCTGGACATCGTGTGTGGCCCCTTTACTCCATATGTGAGTCTGGTCGGAAATCTATCGTCAACCTGCATCATCAACCATCTTGTCAGAACATGCCAACAACATATCATCAAATCAATAAATATCATGGTAAATAAATCAACTCAAATAGCACACTCCCTGACTCAATCCGGAGTCCAAGGGTTTCGTCGATGCCTCTGCATCCTCTAGGTCAAAAACCCTGCACACTCAATAAACTGAGTCAATAGCACCTGTTTATGTCAAAGAAGTAAGACATCATGTCATCTATCATAACACATCATCATCAAAGATAAACGTTTTATCATTATAAAAATCCAGATCACTTGCGAGCAAGTGTCCTCAAAGAATAAGTTTTCTAAGTGCGCCAGAGTGGGATGTTACAATTATAAAATTCCATAGGCATGTAAAACACTAGGACTTCACGGGCGATCACCCATCCCAGTACTACTCTAGCCTGAGCACGCTTAACTACGGAGTTCTAATGAGATCTGGTGCATTAACGCTATGTTGTATTCATGTACATAAGACCACTAGGAAATCATTACGTGATGTTTTTAATTAACAAATGAAGATGACATTACATTATGTTCCCCATCAAAAGGGTGAATATCATGGTTTATCAAAACGACTGGCTTAAAATGATGATTTAGTGAAAAATGTGGATGGCCACCGAGATCCATATAGATCATTCCTCCCCCCTTAGGAAGAAATAGTCTCCATTACGTCAAGTTCCCTTGGGAGACGAGGAGACTTCTGTTAAATTTGAAGCTTGGTGCACTACTTTCCTTCCTGAAGAAGTTGTCTTTCTTAGCTTGTTGAAGGCTGCCATGAACCTATTGTTGGACGGGTTGGATCCATTCAACCAATCTAGCTGCATGATATAACTAAGTGTGGGAGGAATCCGTCACTGAATATGCAACATGAAGAGTATTAAGGGTCCTATTATAACCTTTCTTGACTGGGTAGTGTGGAGGCACCCCCGTAGGTGCAAGAAGAACATCTTGGTACTCTTCTACAATCTTATCAATATGTTTATGTTGGATAGAAAGGTCTTGGGATAAAGATGTAGTGTTTGAAGTGTCCTTTTGTTAACCTTCTGATCAGATTGTGAAGATGATAAACTTTTCAATATGAGATATTACTTTGTGGCATTGTTTTGGTGGGACAATAGTCAGAACTACCTATGGTATCTTGTATGGTTGACCCCCTAGAGTAACAATGATGCTACGGGATCGAGATTCATAAATAGAATGACACCTCCACATATATGGTTGGCGTAATAGAACATCACAGGATTACAGTGGAGAAAAATCACACAATACCTCATCCTTGAAGGGCTTAATGTGGTAGGAAAGGTGACACTGCTAGCTGACATGAAGATCTTGACCCTGGCGAAGCCACTCGATGTTGTATGGTTGCAGGTGTGGTGTTGCTGGAAAATCCAACTGCTTCACAACCTATACTAAGATGATGTTCTTTTGGCTTCCGCTATCAATAATAAAATGCAGTGGGGTCCCCTTCACCCACATCTCTGAATGGAAGAGTCACCCCCCCTCCTCAGGATCCTCTTTTGGTTGGATTGTTGCAGTTGCGACAGTAGCAGTGGCTTCTGCATTAATGATCTGTCTCCTTTTATTATTTTATGAATCAAGGTCCAATTTGAGGTTCGGCTCTTTGTATTTGAGCTAGGCCACCAATGACTATATTGAGCGACATTCATCAGTGTTGTGGCAAGGGTTGTTTTGGAACTCACACCACTTTCCCATGTCTTTCTTAGACTTCTCGTTACCCTTCTTTTCCTTCATTTGGGACTGGCTCTCTTGAGGGTGGCCTTCCTTGCTCTGTGCTTCATTATGTGAGTTAGAGTTTCCTTTTCCATGCTTCTCCCACTTACTCTGCTACTTGAATTTATGCTCAATTTTGACTGCATATCAATAAGAAAATCTCAGTGAGGAGATGTCCAAGAAATCCATCTATGTTTGGATGTACCTTTGTAGACCACTGCGGTACTTCAAAACCAGGTGCCACTCAGAGTCTTTAATACCCAACTTTGAGTGCAAGGTATGAAAGATGTTGGTATACTCTGGCACCATCTGGTCTCTTTTCTGACGCAAAGTTGTCCATCTCATGTATTGGTCATCATAGTTCCTGATAGGGTAGAACTCCTCCTTTAGGGAATCTACAAAGGCCTCCCAAGTGGGTTCTCTCCCAAATAGTGTAGATTCATTCATGGTGTACCTCTCTCA
>ML779253.1:914193-926190 GCA_009831015.1 Picea engelmannii | reverse complement strand
AGTCACGAACTTATGCACTTGAATTGAAATTTTAAGTCTTTTTTGCTCAAAGTTGGTTGTTCTAGTTGGTTTTTCAGTATTTATTGAGCCCCCTGAGTTTGTTGATGCTCTGTATTGTTGGTTATAGTCTGTGAAAACTATTACTTTGTTTAGAAAAGATATTTCTTTCTTTTAATCCTAGTCTTTGAACTTTAGGGTGTTTAAGGTCAATTGAAAGTTCAGTTATATATCTGGCTTGATTTCTTTTCTAGCAGTTAGATATTGTTTCCTTTCTTCTGGTTTTCCTTTCTCCTTTTAGTTTAAAAAAAAAGAGAAAAATTTCCTTGTTAGTTTCATGTTCATTTCTTTTTAACGAAAAAAGAAAAAATATCTTGGTTACTAGTTTTCTTGCCTTGTTTCCTTTTCCTTTAAATTTATCAAGAAAATAAATCGGTTGCTAGTACTCAAGTTTGCATGCTTTTTGCTTTCTTTGATAGGTTGTTACTTCGGTTAAAGTTAACCTTGTTAAAAAAAAAGAAGTTCAGTGTGTTAAGTTATTTCTCTTTGTCCCACATGATTATTTACAAATCATCCTAGAACTAGATTGCATAATAGTTTAAATATCTTGCATACATCTAAACATATATTTCTTTCATTTGCAAAAATACAAAAGAAAAGAGTTTGTTTTTCTGAAGCGTTGATTATCACTTCTTATTTTCAGTGAAGAAACCACATTTCAATTTTTCTTTATGTTCTTAAAGTGTTGTATTTGAGTCCATCAAAACATCACATAACTTTCATCTATACCTTTTGGGTAACGAAAAAGCCCCATAAAATGAACACTTAAATAAAATTTATTAGAAACTTTCATTTTGTAGGGCGAACTAATTAGTTACAGGCTAGGGCCTTGGTTTAGGTTGGAGAGTAAATTTATCCAAGGCCATAAAACAAATGTAGGATTCTGAGTTATGGAGAGCCTAAATCCAACTATCATATAAGTACAGTCCGAAGCCTCCTCTAACGCAAGAGATAAACACATGCTCGCGTCAAGGATATCCGAGAAGAGACCCCTCCAGAGCTTAACTAAGAATACCAGGGAGATCTTATATTGAGGGCTTCATTAGTACCCATACCTCTGTGAGAGGTAGTGCTTTCAAGAATTCGGTCTTAGATACCCTGCCCATACATTCGGTCTTGACTATCAAGTGTACCCCCCGGTTGTTGAATACGAGTTCGTGACCTTAGTGGCCATTCCCAGGGATATCAAAGGTCACTACGAGGGTTTTCCTTGGTACCTGGAATGGATTTCACATCACACTTTCTAGTATTGTTGGAGGGTTCCCCAAGAACCATGGGTACTTGCACCAGATAAGGTTGGTTAGTGGAGGTTAGGATAATTGTTTCTCATTCCTTTGTGATTGGTCCACGAGACCTAATCCACTTGATTTGGGATATTTGCAAGGTCTCTTCTGTTTGTTGTTTCCATTTAGGATTTTTCTAGTGGTGTGCTTAAATGATCATAGAATTTATTAAGTAGGTGTGCACGTGGTTTCTTGAGAGTTGACCAACTTAAAGTGGTTGACCAACTTCCTCGTAGATCGAGAAGAGTTCAAGGACTTCCTCTTGAACAGTAAATCAGAAATAGTTCTCACTCTCCTCCACTAAGGTGTTGTCTTGATCAATCTAGTGCATTTGTACTGACTGGTCTAGTTGAGATCACATCTATGGAATCATCATAGATTAACGCATCAGAACCAGAGCTTGTGACTATTGAAGATCTCAGAGTTGAAGAATACGCTCCAGATTACAACTCTCCATTAATTGGAACTCTCTCATCACCTGTGGTGCAACTTCCAACTCTTATATCATACTTTACTAATAGTATCCCTCTTCATTGGGTCGCTACAGATGACACTTCACAAGTGTCTAGCTTGGGAGTCCCTATAACTCCCACTTCAATAATTGTCACCCATGGGATATTTCTTCCTTGTTTGTCCAACATAATGACTTGTGTGGTTAATTCCACCATAGTTTTTTTTATCAACAACACTTCTTTGTTGGCCGTTGGTTTTGCTCCTTCAATGAGTGTAGCCATGTCATTTCCGTCGACGACAAACTCTTTTTTGTTTGGTATGCTATGAATGGGAATGATTAATGCATGGATTGTTTCCTAATCAGCGTCCCAAGTATCTAACATTGGTGTAGGGAGTTCTTTAATTACCTACCAAGAGATCCATTGGGGCGGAGGTCACATTCCTCCATCATTCCCATTCATTGGGGGAAGGTATTTCCTATCTCCCAGTCCTAACCTCTTAAGGAGATGGAGCACTTCTACGGGTGTTGTCAGCATGCCATCCATTTCCACTTCGTTCACATTATACGATGGATTCAAGAGAAATCATTTTTCCACATCCATAGTGTCATGGGGGGGAAACCCCTTCCAAGCTCATTGGAATCCCACGCAAGGTTATTTCCCTTCACAAGAGATTTTTTTAGGGGGAAACCCATTTCTTGAACAGTATAACCCCATGCAAGGGAAAGTCCTTTCACAAGGGGGTTTGACCAGAGGAAACTCTATGTTTCCATCTAGAAATCATATGGATGGAGGTTATCCTCCATTCAACCAGAGACAATAAGGCTTTACCCAAATCTTTGGTCCATCAAAAAAATCTTACTGGAAACCTAGTGCCGATTACAATCCAGGACCCTCTTTTCAATTTGTTAATCAGTTAATGAGGCAACCAAGGCTACCATTTCTAGAAACTCTTCATTTTCCAGACTTGTCTAAGTTGATGACCAATTTTTCATCACTTGAGCTAGCCTATTGTCCCAACCGAAATTTCCTCAGAAATCTCAAATTTTGAGGGGAGCAGCGGTGAATATTCGTAGGACCACATTATGATGTTTCATTTATGGTGCTTCTCGAATTCTTTAAACGATGAATCGATCTAGTTATGTTTATTCCAATGTACCCTCACATGGGTCACTGTGAAATGGTATATTGAACTGGATAGGTCAAAGTATGTGACGTTTGGCGACCTTGCCATGGTTTTTCTCAACCACTTCTAACTCCTTGTCCGGTATGACGTCGTAACATATCTTTTGGAAAAATTTGAACAAAATAATGCTACTCACATTTTCGATCATATTCGGGAATGGAGGAGACAAAAGAGCTTGATTAAATCCACAATACCACTCAAGTTTCTCTTAGAGTGGTTCTTGAAGTTGGTACTCCCCTACATTTCTAAGGATGTATCCACTTCATGGGTCTTTTCAAAAGCGAAGGAAATATTTAGTCACAACAATTGGAATTGATTTACTCTCAATCTGAAATTCTCTACAAGATTATTCCTAATGCACCTCAATCAACCCTTGACTTAGAGAAACCGAAGTAGAGACCACATGTCGATGGCATTGTTTGTTCCACTCTAACCAAATGCATAATTTTTCAATTCAACAAACTGTGGTTGGTTCAACCTTTAGATCTACCACCCCCACAACCTAGTCCTTAGATGTACATATTGTGAAATCAAAGACTCAAAAGAGTCTTCAACAACCCAGAGAGAAAAATACATGCAAAGGAAAGAAGGGTAGTGTGGGTAGTGACAACATATCTAATAAGAATGATAACGGGGAAAAGGGTGAAAAGAAAAAGGTGAAGTTCACATGCAATATTTGTGGGGACGACCACCTCACTCATTAATTCTTAAAGATGGAAGAGGCCCAACGTTTGATAAAGTTGCAACAACAACAACAACAACTTGTTATATTACAAAATCCATTCCCGCAAGGGAAAAACATGCAGGTTCGCTCTTCCACTTCTAACACGCGAGGGGACACTCCAAGTGCAACTTTTCCTGATGAATTGTTCAACTTTGTTAACATGGTCAACCACACAAATGAAGAGGAGGTATATTTTATGACCAGGGCTCATGATTATAGTAATCCAGAGTCATCAATGAAAGGAAAAGAGACTTTCGATCCTCAACGACCTCTTCACATAGAGAAACCTGAGAAGGAAACGATGATGCCCATACCGAAAGATGTGTACAAAAAAGAATCACACAACCCTAATTCTAGAGTCATGCCCAACTACTCTATCATTGAGGACTTAGCTCAAATGGCGTATGTGATGTCTTCTCTTGAGGTGATATAAAATTTCCCTAAGCAACACATTGCATTGCTTTCCATGATCGGAGCAGTGGATCCTTCCAGCCTACTCATTATCAAGTTTGATGTTTTTGATGTCAAATCGCACCTTCCTTACCATGTATCCTTCTAGATCAATGTGATTTATGAGAATCATGTGATCAAGAGGACTATGGTCGATGAGGGGGCTTTGACCTGTGTCATGTACATGACATTTTGGAAATCCATTAACTCTCCAGAACTATCACCTTCTCCTACAGTGTTAACCACGTTTGATGAATGTTCATTTAGACTACACAGACTCATATCCTCTTTTCCAGTTTAGTTAAGTGTAAAGACCATTTCCGTAGAAGTAGAAGTCATCAACGAAATGGTCGAATATAACTTGTTATTGGGAAGGAAGTGTACTTACGCAATGACAATTGTCGTCTCATCGATATTTCAAATTTTATGCTTTCCCCATGAGGGAAGGATTGTGACTATTTATCAAATGGATTTTAACTATTCTAGTTCCACGATAAATCAATGATCCACAAATCCGTGGATTTAGAACTCTCAGTCGGAAACTGAGAGCATCAGTTTTAGAATGTATCCTTCTCTTATGGGTACCTTGATTTTTCATCACCGATGTCCTACATTCATGCCACCTTGGTCGACTACCAAAAGTCGAGTCCCCCGACTCCTATTACAAGAGTCATTTATTTCAAAGCATTGTATATATGAGATCCATGGGTGTTTATTGGTTACTGAGTTATTAACCCAGGGTTCATGTCATTCGGGGTTCCAACAAAGCCTCTAAAACTATCGGCCCTCCTGTTAAACCAAAAGGCAACACAACACCCAGAAGGTATTGCGCAGTCTCACCCAAGATAGGTTTAAATAGGTGACTGTAAGACTCAAGTGTTTATAGCCTAGGAAAAAGTAGGGGATAGGGGTTTCTTGATTAAGGCCCTATACCACGAGTCGTTATTGTACTCTACTTATTCCTTGAAATCGCATACGTATATTTCACCGCTTAATTCCAGCAAAGTATAAACAGATTCCTAACAATGTATTAACTCATTCATCAAACTTAACCATTAACTGTTGAAAGAAAGTAGAGACATGCATAAATTCAACACATTACGCAATTATTACTGTGGTTCACCCCCTCCTAGGCCACGTCTACAAAGAATTGGCTCTTGGCTCTTTTATTATGGTAGTTCTGCAATTTCAACGTCGTGCGCTTACAATCCTCCACAAAACTGGGTAAGATTGTTGGGAGGCGAGCTAGATCGCACCGGGATCCACAACCTGTGATCTAATCCTCAGATCTACCTTCCCTCGTATCTCCTTTTCTCAACGACTTACAAATTCGGTTCATATAGCTAAAAACATTACATATCGCCTACGCTCCTGCATGGTTACAGTCTCCAAAACTTAACTCCAAAACCTAACCCTCGAATCTCGACTCTCAACAACAATACCAATAAAAAAAACCAACAATCAACAACAAATCAACCCTATATGATGCTTTCGTATCTATATTTATACATTTTGGGCTCTTCATCCATTTATAGAATATTACCAAAACCCTAACCCTTCTTACGTTAGGTCTTTCTCCTATGCACATGTTGTTCTTCCTCCAGTTGTCGCTTTCCTTTGTGCACACTTTATTACAAGTGTGCATGTTGTTCCTTTGCCAGTTGTTACTTCAGTTTTTTTCATGCTTTCTTTCCCTTCATCATTCTTCTTTCCACTTCGACATGGTGCCAATAGGCCCCCAACACTAACATGTGACTCTTCTCGAGTCACCCAATTGCTCTATGCTTCCTTGATCTCCTTGGTGATCGTCTGGAACTTTTCCTGCAACTCTACTGATTTTGTTAGTGCATGCACGGTTCTCTCCTTGATGGTGTCGACTATCTGAGTTGCCACTTCCTCACTCATCAGTCCTGCACATTATAGCCGAGTCTGTGTTGTCTGTGTTCTGGCTTCTTCTACCTGTGCAAGTACTTCTGCTACCCGTTCCTGCAACGGTTCTAATTGAGCCTGACACTCTTGTTTATGTGTTTTCACAGTGATAAGTTATGCCTACATCTTCTTCAACTCATGCGTTCCCTTGACCCGTTATAGAATTGGTATGGTCTTATGTCACTGCTTGAGTTCTTGGATCGTTGCACTGATCCTCTCCTCCTCCTTGTCCCAGTGTTGGACCTGTGGATCCTCTTCCAGCCTTGTCCAAAGTTGCTCTACTTTATCCAGCAAGTCAACTACCGTGCTAACCTATTTTTCTAGCTCCTGCAATTGGATTATTTCTTCCTACTTCCTTTTCTCCTTCACTATTGGTGGAGTTGTCAGTCTAATCTGTCCGCGGAGAGTCTCGATCTCCTTCTGATACTAATCAGTTGCCTGTGCAATCTGGTCGATCTTTTCTGTGGCTGGGAGTTTATTTCCTTGCACAATGGTGGGAAGTTTCCCAAAAATTTATTCCACTCTGCGTTTCATCTCATTTCCGCGTTCCTTCTCCTCCTGAGTTTTTGATTTAGCCTGCACACAAACTGTTTCCATCACTTCCCACTTCTTTGTTTCTTTTTGTAGCTCAACTAAGTTTTTATGTGCTTACGACTACATCTCATAGTCGACGTTAACCTGTAGTTTGTATAATGCTCTTGATGGAATCTGTTTCAGGACCAATTGGATATGATCCAAATCCTTCAGTGGTGTCTGTACCACAATTTCATCCATTCACAACATGCTAGGCTTTATGTAGACCATGGAATGTGTGTGTGGGATCGAAAGAAATAGCTCACGTTCTTCTACCTCCACCCTTTCTGTGGTCTATGTGATTGATGGCTCTATGCCTCTACTACTACTCGTGATCTGGGCTTCCCTGAGTTTCTTAAGGAGTTTTCCCATTTCTATCACCTCCTTCTACAGTTTATCCCTATGGTGCGTTGCATGATTGAAATCCTCTGCAAGGCAATCTTGGAACATTCTGGAAATCATCTCACCATCATCCTCCATGATTGTATAGTCCGGTGGTGGTCGTTGTTCCTTCGTTTTATTGCACTCTCCTACTTCCTGTACTGTTGGTCTCTTAGTTCCCCCCGGTTCTTGTGTGATGGGGTTCGATGCGGTTTCCTATGCTCCCTTAGCCAGTTTCCACTGTCCATTGGTTGGTTGAGTGGTTTATTTCCTCCCCTTCGGGGTCCCTGGATGTTCTGAGTCGTCCTCTACCAGATTCGACTTGGTTTGGTCCATTCTTCGTTTCTTGGGTACTAGGATTTTTGGAGGCTGTGTTTCCGCCTGCGTAGCCCCTCCTTTTGTTGTTTGTCCTGGTACTTGTCTGGGTATAGTTGGAATCCTCCATTCATCAGGCCATTCACTGATGATCATGTCGATATCACCCTCGATGATGCAGTAGTGCATCTGTAGCCACTGTTTATCTGGGTCCTGCCTTGGTTGTATCCACATGGCTTGTCACCTAACCCAGAAATTGGCAATGCCTTTGTATCGTGCGACAAACTCTGGTGTTATTATCCATGCTTGGCTTATGACTTCTTGTATCTCCCATAGGTAAGCTTCAAATATGATTCCATTCTCCTTCTTATGCTTGGCTAGTGGTGTGGATATCAGGACGCGATATCTTGCTCCTCCTTGATGTGGTGTGGTACAAAAGACAACGTGTTCTGGTTCTCGCCATCCCATGAAACCTATGAGAGTGATTAGCCATGAGTAATGGAATTCCATACCTATGTCTTGTGCATATTTGCAGTCTACTTGGAACAAGTTTGATAGGTATGGTGCCCAGTTCATGGAGGTGCCTTCTGGGCACTGAGTTGCAACAAAAATGACTCTTGCTGGTACTTCGTCTTTACGACATTTTCCTAGCAGTTTGCAGGATAATATTTTTGTGCACAATTGTGTCACGACATTGTTGATCCATTTGATTATAATGCCTCTTGTTCCCCAATCGGTGCCATATTTATTCTTCATCTCTTATGCCAATGTTTTTTCCTTGGACTTATCATCCAGAATTAGCACGGGATCCATACCCCAGGTGGGAAGTCCTGTTATCTGCGCGATAAGTTTGACATTTATGGGGACGGGTTTGTCCAGCCATACATCCCCTCCATGTGTAACTGCTAAAAGTTTCTTGACACATGCCATCACATATTGGCCTCTGTCAAAGTGTGGTATCTTCAGTAATCCTAGAATTCTTATTATGTCCAGTCTAGTTGCCCACTGGTGTGGCTGAGTGATGGTTTCTCCAATTTGGTTCATGACTATTTTCTGCATAAAGACCTGTGGTGCAAGATCTGGATATTTGGTTTCATCTTCTACGTCATGGTCAGAATACTTGAGCTTCCCGATGTGACCCAATAGTTGTGGTTCCACTTGTACTCCCTCTGGTATGCGAGGTAGCACAATCTCTAGAGCTGGTTTCTTTCGAGGTGAGATCAGTATATGAACTCGGTCCTCCCATTGTGTTGGCTGGCTTGAAGTTCCAACAACTCCTGGTTGGTTCCCTGTCATCCACTATGGCCAAGCCTAGGTAGTTCCAGTGGTCACCTCGGTTGGGTGACCTAAGTCGAGTGCTTGTGTCTCATCTAGTTGCTCCTCTACTCCCAGATGATGTGTCATTTTGTTCACTTCCATGAATACTTCAGTATGTTCTATGGTATTTCTTGGTGGGTTTCTTCTTCTTTGTTCTAAGGCTCTTGCACCGCTGCTATTGTGTCCTATTTTAGGCTATTTTCTGGTTTTGTTTTTTTTTACTGCACAGTGAGTGGTCAACTGTCCTTGTACAGCTTCAATTGGCTCCCATTTATCATTCCTCTGAGTTATGCGCCTACTAGATCTATTAACTATACAACTCCTCCATCCGTGACAAATTTTACCTCATATGGTCCTAGCCAATGCATTCTCAGCTTTCCTGGGTGATACAACGATTTACTGTCATAGAGAAATGCTAGATCTCCTTCCTTGAATGTTTTCCTCTTGATGTGGTGGTCATGCCAATACTTTTCTCTTTCTTTCTGTACTTGTTGATGGAATCCTACCAAGATTCAGTCTTCCTCAATTGACAGTAATTGATTCAGTCTTTCCTGTGTTGTGCCTTATTCTTCCATGTGTGTGATAGCTGCTACACGTAGACTGGGTATTAAAAATTATAACGACACTACTGCTTCTTGACCATAGACTATTTTGAATGGTGTGTGGTATGTCAATTTTTTGCATGTAGTTTTGTACGCCCATAATACTGTTGGTACCTTGAGGTCCCAATCGTCCCTATTGGCATTACATATCTTTGTTAAGGCATTCTCTAGAATTTTGTTGAAGGCTTCTACCATGCCATTTTCCTGTGGATGATACAGTTTTCTTTTTTGGTGATGAACTTCAAACTCTTTGAGCATCGCTCGGACGGTGTTGTTTATGAAGTGCGTTCATTGGTCACTCATCAAAATTCTTGGGCACCCAAATCTAGTAATTACCTGTTCAAATAGAAAATGTGCAGTTGTCTCTGCGTTGCAATCTTTTACTGATGCAACTTTTTCCCCATCTTGTTAAGTATTTTGTCACAGTGATAATATATATCACCCTTGTTCTCTTGGTTGGTGGGTGAATTGGTCCCACAAAGTCTATTACCCATTTGTCGAATGCCTGAAGTGTCACTTGCGGTCGTAGTGGCATCTCGTCCCTTCTATTGGGTTTGCCTACCCTTTGACAGACATCACATTCCTGACAATACTTTTTCGAGTCTATGTTGATCGTTGGCCACCATAATCCTACACGTATTACATTCTACGTGGTAGTTGTTCCTACATAATTCTCTCATACTATTACCTCATGGGCTTCTGCTAAAGTTCTTGGTCGTTCCTGGTCTAGTACGTATCTTCATAAGATGTTATTTGCACCAATCTTGTATAGATGTTCTGCTATCAATTGATAGTTGGTTGCGCATACTACCAGGTTCTTCTTCTGCGCAGTGGTATATTCTTGCGATGCAATACCTATGCTCAAGTACTAGATGATCTTTGTGAAGTAGTCTTCAACAATCTGTACTGAGAATAGTTGTGCATCTGGAAATTTGTCTTCTAAATTCGTTGGTTCCTCTCCATTTGTGACCCGCGATAGGTGGTCAAGTCCTACATTCAGTTTTCCTGGTTTAACTATTACCTCAAAGTCAAATTCTTGAAATAGCAATAACCATCCACAGATTCTCCCCCCCAACACTAGCTTTTTGACTAGGTATTTCAGGATGAGTGATCTATAAACATCTTAAGTGTTTTACCAATAGGTAATGTATGTATTTTTGTAGTGCGTAAACCATAGCTAGGCCTCTGCTTCCTGTCATGTTATAATTTTGTTCTAAGTCTGATAGTTTTCTGCTTGCGAACGCTATCGGGTGATCCTACTTGTGAATGCTATCGGGCGATCCAAGTCTCCTGCTCCTGGTTGTGCTAAGATATCTCCGAGTGATATTGTTGATGCATCAACATGAACATGGAATGTCTTTTCCCAATCTCGAAATACTAATATAGGTGCAGTAACCATTTTTTCCTTCAAGGTATCCATACCATGTTTCCATTCGTCATTCCATTAGTACTTTATATCTTTTCTTAATAGTTTTTCCATTGGTGTTGTGATCTATGCATAGCCTTTGATAAATTTCTTGTAGTATCCTTTGTGTCCTAAAATTGCTCTTAGTTGGCAGACTGTTTTTGGTGCTGGTAGGTTAACAATGACTGCGATTTTGGTCAGATCTACTAGAAAACCCTGTTTGCATACTATGTGTCCCAATAGTATCTCGAATGGTGTTCCAAATATGCATTTCTTGATATTCAATGATATCTGGCACTGTCTGCATCGTTCTAACATCAACCGTAAAATTTCCACATGGTTTTTCAACAAGCTATAAACCGTCCAATAATCTAGGTATACCTCGAGAAATTGGTGGATGAATTCCTTAAATGCTGCGATGACCACTCCGGAGAATATCGCAAGTGAATTCTTCAGTCCAAATGGCATGACTGTATACTAATAAGATCCCCATTTTTTCACGAACGTGGTCTTGTGTCTATCCTCCTATGCTATCTTAATATGATGATATCCTAAGAATCCATCGGTGAATGAGTAGGCTTCATGGCCTCCTACATTCTCAAGTACTTCATATGTGAATAGTGTGGGGAATGGGTCATGCAGGCATGCATCGTTCAACTTCCTCAATTTGACGCTTATCTAGATCCCTCTTCCCTGTTTATTTTCTTGTACTACCATCGGGCTTATCCATTCTGATTCTTCGACTGGTTTGATGATGCTAGCCTCGAGCATCCTATCAATATCATCTTTAACTTTCTATTTATAGATGGGGTTCAGTCTATATGGTGTTTGTTTAATGGGTCTCACATCAGATCTGAGTGGTATCTTCATTTCTCCCAATTCTCTGGATATTCCTTTCACTTCTGTAAAGGTTGTGGGAAAAAGGTCGTTGTATTCACACAACAATTTTGTGATTCTTTCTAGTGTCTGTTCGTCCCAATAATCTCCAATACTGGCCATTTTGGGCTACTCGGCGGTCCCTATGTTAACCTTCTTTATCTTGATTGGTGTAGAGATGACCTCTAAATCTAAGGGTGGTCCTTCCACATCTCTCTCGCCTTCGACCTCTTCAATCTGAATATCGCACGGATCATATTCATCTGGTGCTTCCTCTTGTACATGGTAGCATGATAGTAGTTCCTTGACTGTCTTCTTATTCCATCGTTGTACCTCTATGATACCTTCCACTTCCAGTTCTTCAATGAATATTGCGTTTCTGATCCATTTCAGGGCTGCATTTATGTTGGGGTACTCATGCTCGAATGATAAAGTGACTGTAAATTT
>ML779253.1:887524-903339 GCA_009831015.1 Picea engelmannii | reverse complement strand
ACTGATATTCGCCTGCAATTATTCGAATCTGGGATGTCAGGGAAACGTTGAAGACTTTGACCTGCCGTCAATACACAATTCCCTTCATTCTCTCCAATATAAATTGCCATGTCGTGGACAACATCGTGAACAGTAATCACGCCTCCTTTCACCTGGAATAACCAACGGTTTTCAAGTAACTTTACATAGCTCTCCCCTGTCTTTAATACATTCATTTTAAACTGGTAAAATTCATTTTAAACTGGATTGCTGGTTGGGGTCATTGGAGGTCCAGCGGTAAAGTTAATAATTGACTTTGTTAAAATCGAGTTAAAGATGACAATGCAGAGGCCATGTTAATAATTGACTTTGTTAAAATCGAGTTAAAGATTGTGTTCGGGTCATCTAAGGTTCAGTAACAAAGTCCATTGTTGACTTTTCTGTTATACCCAATAATCCAAACAAATAAATAGGAAGCCCAACTGTATTTCACTGGTTAAAAAGGGTGAGAAATCGCCATTTTTTACTTTGCTGTTATACCCAATAACCCAAACAGATAAACAGGAAGGCCAGGTATATTTTACTCATTAAAAAAGAGGTGAGAAATCGCTCTCGGAGGGCATTGTTTTCTATAATAAGTGAGGCAGCAAATTAAAATATGACTGGATCATCGTTGAGCTGTACAATATTTGGGAGTGGAGAGTCGTTGATGAATATTTGGGTTGCACATCACTTCTCCGTTCTCTTTAAAAGTCTGGGATCGTTTGTGTTCACTACAACCGGCGAAGAAAACCTCTCGCCTTTCAACTATTTCAAAAGTCTAGATTAGAAAACAATTGTGGAGTAAGAGTATGTGAGAGTAAGACAGACTTGAAAAAGTAAAAATTTCAGTTATTTCAAAATAAAACAAAAGAAAACGAATATAAATGTAAACATTATGTAGAATAGTCAATAAGTTAGAGATGTTCTCAAGTCAAATATAAATACTATTAAATACTATCTATATCAAAAGAAGAAGATGTTGAAGAAGGAGAAAGAGAAGAATGTGTATGTAAACATTACCAATATATTATAAGATAATGATGTTAAACAAGAAGCAAAGCAAGATTGCATATATAAATGTGTATGTTAGTGAATTAATGACAAAAAGAAAAGTGGTAGATTGGATGTGAAATATGTAAAAGATTAATAATAATTGTGTTTGGACTGAGTTTTATTATTGTAAAATGATGTTAATGTAAAAAAAAGATATGTAGATGAGAATGTAGAAGGTTGTACTTTATTATTTTTTTCTTGTTGATTTTATTATTGTAAAACAAACAAAGATATGATATTGTTTGTAAAAAGTAATTTATTTATTTTTTAAAAGTTTGATGGATTTTTGGTAAGTTATAATTTTCATTTTTTATTAAAATCATTATGAGTTTGGAACTAAGAAATGTTGTTGGAAGTCTTCATAGCTTGAAAAAACTAGCATTGAAGTAGTGGTGCATTTTTAAATAGAATAATAGAGAAATTGGAAGTAAAGTTTAATGAGTGTGAGGATATCTATCTTTGTAAGTTTTTTTGGTTGAAATTAAATAATATCAAGAAAGTCCATTGTTTAATTGAAATCATTATGAGTTTGGAAGTAAGAAATGTTGTGGGAAGTCCACATTGCTTGAAAAAGATAGCATTGAAGTAGTGGTGCATTTTTAAATAGAACCATCAAGAAATTGGAAGTGAAGTTTAATGAACCTTGAATTAGTAATGGGAGGAGATCTACTTTTATGAGTTTTTTTTGTTAAAATTGAAAGATATGAAAAAAGAGAAAGATGACAATCTTATATCCTATATCTTATAAAAGTTTCCAATAAATTATGAATTTTTTTGAATAAAACATGAAAATGACCACATATTTCAAAAAGATATCTCAAAATAAAATAATCTTTTATAATTTGAAAAAAAAAAATATTTGATAATCTTAAATATCATATAATAAACAATATTTATTAAAGACAAATTAAAGTATTTTTTAATATCTCACAAATACACATGTTATATATCATATGTTTACTATAGCACATATTTACTAAATGAATCCATAAATTTTGAAAAAAAAAATAAATTAAATTATACAAATTATTTTGCCTACTAAAATATATAATATAAGATGTCATGATACACATAATATTCCATTATAAATTGAAAATATCCCATGTACCACATCTTAACCATTAAGAAAAAAGTGGTATGGTCAAACTTCATTGTAATATTCATGATAACCAAAATTGTCTCCTAAAACATAACTATGAGTCCATATCTATCAAACATTGACTAGCCTATAAATTGGTTAATATAAGTGGTCTATTGATAGTAGTATTTACTCTCAATAAAGTTTCTATACACAAGATGTCTTCACATGGTCTATGCATTTCAAATTCGTGGATCCCTAACATAGTCCTCAAATATATGGCTTTCAATTTGTAGGAATCCATGCATTAATTCTAGATTCTCTAACATAGTCCTCACATATTAGTCCTGAAATATATGGTTTTCAATTTATTATAATTTGAAATAAAGTTATTCAATTTTCAATAAAAATAAAAATAGCATACTTCTTAAATAGGTGAATGGGAATGCCCAAGTATTTTGAGGGAAGTTTTCATATTAATGTTATTAATTGGAACCATGAAGATATTGCAATTAAAATGATCATAAATCTACCTAAACCCCATCTAACAATCTTCTTTTCTTTGAGTGATTACATTGTATTCTAACCTTAAAGAGAAGCAAGAAAAAATAACAATTTAATTTTTGATGGGAGAATTTTGTTTCCAAATAAAAATTTGGTTTTAAATTTTAAAATTTGAGAGTTTTTTTTTTTTTAATTTGACTTATTTTAAAAACATCTATATAATTGAAATTTACAAAATATAAATAAATTAAAAAAAAAAAACTATTGAAAAAAATTATATAAAAAATAGTTGAGTTTATCATTATATTAACTCACTCCATTAATATAACATTATTATTATTTAAAAAATAGTTAATAATTAAAGACATTTACACCTATAATTTGTCTATATTAGTGTCTTGTTATTTGTATAATAAATCGATTTAAAATTAAAATGGTGTTTCTTTTTTGAAAATCTTATTCATATTTTCAAAATATTAAAAAAAAAGGTTTTATATACAAATTAAAATCACCTATTAAATTTTTGGGATTGTATACGAATTACACACAAAACAATATTTGTATTGTGCACTAGTATTCAATTACATCAAATTTATATAGTTGGTTTTAGATCCAACTTATTATAAACATGGATATGGAGGTTGGGAGAATATATCAAGAATCTCCTACATTATCCCAAACCAACTCTAAGCTCAACACAATGCATTAATGGAAGCATTATCTCCAACACCCCCCTTTAATGCTTACATTACAAACAAAAAACATAAATTACAAAATTGAACTTTATCTTTGTTTGATCTGGTCTTCATCAACACTCCTACCCACTTTGAAATCCCCCAGTTTACATTCTTTCTTCTCCACAACTTTGGGCTTCCCTCTCGATTCATTTAAGATAAAAATAAAAAAATGCTTCTGACAATCATGACGAAATTGTAATGATTAACAATATTAACATACTTTACTCTGAAAAAGTACATAGCTCACTAAGTTTGCCAGACAGGAAGCCAAGTAACTAGACCATTCTATAGAGGTAGTTCCATCTGTCAAACACGTAGCTCGTTGAATCCAACAGTTATCTAGGAAAGTACTCTAAATACTGAATGTATCCAGAATTTAATCATACAAGTAACCTTTTACACAAAAACTCTATGACAATATCACACTACACCACACTCTCAAATAACAAACCCACAACTAGACACACACACAAACACAAAATATCGCTTAGGTCCCTTTTACTATTAGTACAATCCCTGTTGGAAATCTCTCAAATAAGTTTGATGGAAACCACATCTGGATTTTGATCGTTTACTCTTCATATTACTAAGAGGAATCCATAGAGAAGTTCATTCAATATTACGTTGAAAACCTAAAGTGCTATGATTTGAGAATTTGAAATCCTCAATCCCTGGTTGTGACTGGTCCATCAACAACTCCGACAATAAATCTCAAATTCTCCCGGAGATAAAATATATCCCTCGCTTCATGGTACAGTGTGAATGCAACAAAGGAAATAATCTATGCAGCATTGGTGGGAAAATTGTGAAAGCATTTAAAATTTGCTGGAGTATTCTAATCTCCTAGAACGGTGTCAGGCATGAACCTCCACATCTTTCAACGATCTGATAGAATTTCAAATCTCTTGTGGTCAGTTCAAAAGCATGCTAATGTATGTTTGTCTGAGGATCTATTCTACACAAGAAAACGACTCTTTAACCTGACGAGCATCGCTTTTCCTCCTCTCCAGTTATATACAACGTCTCCTCATGTGGCTCCTACTCTCTCTTCACACACATAGATCTAGAAGTGTCCAACAACACTATTCTCTAGAAAAGTAGTTCAATATTCTTCACACAACATCTATAGAAATGAGCAAATTCAAATAATTTTTGCACATAAAACTAATCCAAAAAAAATACACAATTCACTCTCACATCTACGCTAATATAATCTATGTACAAGGAATGAGGCTCACATCTCTCCCATCTTCCTAGCCATCCCGTGAGGGATTTAAGCCAGACCAGGCTCTGATACCATATTAAATTTTGGATAATCAGACATTGTATACGATTTACACACAAAAGAATATTTGTATTATGCACTAGTATTCAATTACATCACATATATATAATTAGTCTTAGATCCAACTTATTCTAAATATGGATATGGAGGTTGAGAGAATATCTCAACAATCTCCTACAGTAACCCAAACCAACTCTAATGCATTAATGGAAGAATTGTTTCCAACGCCACCTTACCATACCTTCATACATTTTTTTTATACTCACACAAAGCTAAAAAATTATAGGTTATATAACACACATAACACATAGTGTATCACATATCACCTCTTTACTTAAAATATTAAACAATATTCTCTCAAAATTTATAGTTGAACCCTTCTTAATAATAATAAAACAACAATCTAATTTCTAAAGTTTACGAACCTTCTTAACAATAATAAAACAATAATCTATTTTCTAAAGTTTACCAAGGTGTAAGGTGTACATACCCTACTCTCCTCTGGATTTGAACTTATAATCTACAAAGAGGAAACACATGTTCTTAACCAATATATATTTATGTTCATTTTTATTTATACTTATAATTAATCCTAATTAATTTTTATTTTGTTATTTATTCATCTTCATTAAAAAAACACTTTCTTTTAAATTATAAATAAAAAAAATGGATTGTTTGATCGAATAATATCTTTTGAATAATTATACAAATTTTATGATGAAATAATATTTTTACAATTTTATTCAATTTTAAATGGATTAAATTTATTAAAAATTTTATCCAAATTTCATTCAATTTATATTACCAAATTAGATGTAATTACTTAAAGGCTTTGGCTAGCTGTTCTACAAAATGGTTTTTTTCTTCAAAATTTGCGATATAAATTTACACGAATCACTTTTTTTGTTGTTCAAAATCCATTTTTAAATGTAGAAATGGATTCAGCATGCTGGAAAACTCATGGACACTTCTATTATACAGAAATAATTTCTCAAATCTAAGAATCCAACAATTTTTAGAACAAATATCCCCCCAAAAATCATCATTTTGTAGAACCTGTAACCTACCACATAACTAATACACAATAATATATTCCTCCCTCTTTAAAAATGAAGAAAATAAATTCTATCCAACCAAACGTTTACAAGTTCCACTTCCCAGACGCAAGTAATTACAAGTTCCACTTCACAACGGCAAGCAAGTCGTAGTTGGCAAAAAAATTACATCATTTCCATTGACACAAGATATGATTTATTGTAACTTTAATGTTCATCTTAGTAAGTTATTCCTCAAGTGAAGGTTGAGGGAAACTAATTTCATGTAAGTTGTTTTATTTGAGACCGTTTTAAAATAATTGCAATAAATTAATCTGTCTTTATTCAAAATATTGTTCAGTTAGATTGGAATGAGAATAACGAAGTGGTTATATAATATAACCAGTTCTAATAAATTAGGGGCATACAGCCGGTTTATGATCGATTTTTTCGATTCTTGGAAGTGTCTCTCTTCGCTCAAGAAGGGAATGTTACAGGTGGCGAGCGAGTGGAGACTAAGGGCCAGTGCATGCGTCCCACTTGGCAAAAATTGCTGAAATTCAGAGACACATATAGTGCTGATATAATAATACAGTTGATTGATTCAGATGGTGTAGAGTATGGAGGAAACCCAGTTTACCTTTCATTCTCAATTTTTGAGAAAATCTGAATTTTATGAGGTGATTTTATCTGACCGTTGGTTCTGATAAATGTCGACCAGTTGAAATCCTCGTAATAAATACTCACCAGTTGAAATCCCTGTAACAAATACTCACAGTATGGAGGAGTACATTAAATTTACTCAGCATGCAGGAGCACATTAAATTTATTCAGCTCATGTATTCTTGTGAAGAAAACAAGCGAATTTGTTTTTCAAGTGTGAATGATGCCATGGCTATTTTACTAGTGAATTACAAAGGTAGAAGACCCTCCAGTGGTTTCAATCTCTATTCAAATATAAGTCGTGGTTGCTTTGAACTTCCAGGAGTGCCAGAGAAGTTAAAATCTTGCAATATTCGTTTAGTTGAACCCTGCAATAAATCTATTTATCAAATTTCTTTACGTTTATATCAGATTTGTGATTGTGATCTTGTTGTATAGATTTAAGGTTTACAGTGTATTTGTATTTTGGTATATGGTTTTCTGAAATATATTGTCTGAGTGTGTGTATTGGATTTGCAGAGTAAAATGTGTATCCCTTTGTCGATGGACTGTTGGTTGTCAGATTTGTGCAGTTTCCCTACTCCATCATTTATTTCAGGGATTTCGTGTTGTTTCTCTATGTGATGCCATGTTTTAGGGTTTCATTATGTTATATTCTGAGGATATGGGGTTATCTGGAGTCTCTAATGGTGCGCTTCCATTGTGCAGGTGTTTTGTTTTTAAATTTTAGATTTCAAAATGTAGATATTCGTGAATACATTGACCGGAAAGACCATAACTCTTGAGGTGGAGAGATCAGTTACTATTGACAACGTGAAGGCGATGTTCCAGGATAACGAGGGAATTCCTTCTGATCAGCAGAGGCTCATCTTTGCTGGCAAACAGCTTGAGCATGGTCATCCCCTAGGAGATTATAACATTATGAAGGAATCCACTCTTCACCTCGCCCTCCGTCTCAGAGGGGGAATGCATATCTTCGTCAAGACCCTCACGGGAAAAACCATCACTCTGGAAGTAGAAAGCTCTAACACAATTGACAATGGAAAGGATAAAATTCAAGACAAGGAAGGGATTCCACCCGACCAACAGAGGCTGATATTTACTGGACTCACTCTTGTCGATTACAATATCCAGAAGGAATCGACTCTTCACCTTTTTCTCAAAACCCTGACCGGCAAGACAATCACGCTTGAAACCCTGACCGACAAGACAATCGTGCTTGAAGTTGTTACATGATTGGAAGCCAGAGAAAAAGATGAAAGAGGTCGAGAAAACTGGTGGAGTGTGAAATTGTTACATGATTGGAAGCCAGAGAAAAAGATGAAAGAGGTCGAGAAAACTGGTGGAGTGTGAAAACTGGTGGAGTGTGAAATGCTTGACAGCCGGAGGTGTATAAATAGGAAATAAAAAATAAAAAATATTAATAGGAAATATATAGGTGTATTATTAATAGGAAATAAAAAATAAAAAAAATTCACCCTTAAGAATAGGTTGTTTGTGGACCATACGATTACTAGGTTTGAGTTATTTCCTTGATTTTGTCCTATAGTCAATTTCTTGGGCATATTATATGTTTTATCTAAAATGGTTTGGAAAATCTAGTTTGTGTTGGGGGCATAGTTCTAGCTTATTTGAGGAATTTCCAATTTTTTGTGTCGCTTCAAAGATTTTCAAAACCTTTGGGAGATGGAGGAATTATATTCTTGGAATTTTGATGTGTGGAACTATGTTGGTACTTATGGAGCAAGCCTCAAAGAGCATAGGATGAGATTTCCCATGTATCCAACATAGCTATGATTGAGCTCAACACAATTTAATAACATGAGTTTGTTTTAAGTTTATTATGGATTTTATCCTTCACTACCTATTGATTTATCTAGTCAACCAACTATTTCTTTTGACACTAGCCATGGATGATAAGAAATTGACAAGGCACTGGATTTCAAAGAATTTCAAAGATAGGGTTTATGATATTAAAAAAAAAGCATAAGAGATGTTGCATCAAGATAGTGAAAAAGATAAATATTGACATGACAAGCATCATATTCCTCATTCATTACAAATTGGGATCAAGTGTGGTTACATATGAAGAAAGAAAGTTTTTGTGGGTTGTACAAGAAGTTGAGGAAATTGGGGAGAATGCCTTTCAACTTAACATGTTTCCATAGCTAGGTTTACATCTAGTATTCAATGTGTATTTTCTTCGACCCTATTTTCCACCCTTGCTAGAACATATTGAGTTATATCCTAAAGATCTAGAAGACATCTGATGCAAGAGCATCTCACAACAAGTTCTAGAATTGACCACATAGGTCAAAACCCCATTTACCAAGGGAGTTGGTTCCCTAATTTATTATTTAAGTTTGTAATAATTTGAATTCTCTCTAGAAGACATTTTGGTTCAGTTTGTTTGCTAGGTTTCGAGTCGTTACTAGAGTTTAGGAACAATTTCCATATTTGGGTTTTGTTTAGATAACTCGAGATTTTTGTTAGGATGTGAGTTGATTGAGGGCTCAAGATATATTGAATGTTTTTAAGAGTTAGAGGTTAGAGAGGAGAGAGTGTGTGAGATTGAGTGTGAAAGGGTGGATTGCAGAGGTCTGAGAGATCATGAAGGAATGAACCTTCCTGTGTAATTTATTTTTTCAATGATATAATGAAAGATCAGATAGTGTGGTGTTTTCCTGTGTATTTGATTTGTTAAAATCAATCTATAATTTTTCTTGACAGAGTAACGAGGTTTTTTGGTTGCAGAAGATCGGGTCGCACGCAGAGTGGTTCCAAGTGTGAACCAAGTCAACTCATGCATCCTTTCACAAGGATTGTCACTTATCCTATGTGTCCAGTAGTGAGGATGAATTGCCACATGTCAAATGACATCATGAGTAGTCAATAGACACCATGCAAGCACCATCGATGTGGAAGTGCATGTATTCTTATCTTCTTCGTTTAATCAATAGCAAGTAAGAAGTCATTTTTTCTTCTAATTAGTTATGTAAGTGTCTTGTAACTAAAATGTAGATGTTAAGGCACCGAAACGTTATTCAAGAATGTGTAAATGTATGTAATCATGAGTAGAAACAGGGTCTCTAACTTTTCTCATTTCAACCTGCCTCTCTTTTTCATTACAATCGAGTTCATCGACTCATTACACCTATGTTTACGGTATTTATTATAGAAATAGAATACCAACATTATGAAGTGATTGATCAATACAATAGATGTTTTCCCTTTGGTTTCTTTTTTATAAATTCTTGGCTTACATCTTCATGTTGTTGGTATTGTTGTTCATTGCTTTTAGTCGATTATATTTGAATACTTATTTCCTAGTTTTCCTAAACAATATAGATTTATATGTTTCTTCCTTTAGTTAGTGAACTATGTTGTCACCCCTATGTTTCCCCTGGGCACAATAGATCATTGGTATCAAAGAAATTTTTTCTGATAATCGATTTTTATCATACTATAATTCTCTTTCTAAAACACTAGCTACATAGTTAGCCTACCTATTCTTGTCACACTCATTCTAAGACATAATTGTTTAATATTCCCTTCCCTTCAACCTATGATTATTTATCTGCTCAAAACCCTTTACCTAAGATGGCATGCAAAAGTGAAAATTGGAATCCTCTCAATGACAAAAAAACTTATAGAACTAGTACAAACTCTTCAGAGAGAATAAATGTATGGTCACTTCAATGAGATAATTGCATGAGTTGCCTTGGTATTGACTTTGACTAGCAACCTGATGAATATTTCCTTCGATAGGGTTAAACACTTTAACGTACAAATGAATATAGATATACGTAACTTAGAAGGAAAGATTAATGCCAAATCAATAGACAACTAGGTACATCAATTAGAGTCCTAATTCTCTATGAATAAATTTTTTGAGGATGAGAAAGTCACCATTGCAACTTTGAAGATGTTGACTAATGTACCCTACTAGTGGGAAAATCTATCAAAAAATAAGGACAAAGCTGGAGAATCCATAAAAACATGGAAGTAGTTTTTCAAACATGTTAGAATGGAGTTTTATCCATCCAAATATCATGAACAATAGTATAATAAATAGAAACAACTAACGAAATGGTAAGATCAGTTTTTGCATAGCTATATTAATGCATCCTACCAACTAATGGCTCAACTTGGAATTAGGGGGTGTTAGCATTAGTATTTTCAAAGTAGAGTTATAGGGTTGTCAGTAGTTTACAAAGTCGTGCCTTGGTCTTGAGAAGACCAATGCATTCCAAATTGATTCATTGAGTGTGTGTGCATGTTCCTTTAAAGAGTTGTGTCTCATAAACTATTGTCAAGGTCATTAGGTCATTGTCAAATAAAATCTAATTGGCATGTGGAAAAGAGTCAATTCATAGGTCTAGGTGAAGTTGTTTTTTTTATGATGTCATGGAGCATAATGACATATTGTGTATATTGGAGGGTCATCAAAGATCATTATGGCATTTTTACTACCTATGAAGTGGTTTTTGTACTTAAACTGCAGAAAGTTGCACACACTGTGTAAAGACACTACGCAAGTACCTAGGCACTACCCAAAGTGTCTTTTCATCCCAAAAGGACCTATCTCTGTCAAAATCTTATTTTCTCAGCTTGCGTTTGTCTTTTATTACATATTTCTCACTGCATAACATCCTCCTCCAGTGATCAGACCTCTACTCCACATCAAAATTGAATTAATCCATCCATTGCACATTGTCTGCTCATTCTACACATCCTTTGTTTTTGTTTCGCAAGTACCGAAAGGTAAATCCTAGTGTCTACCAAATACTCTGCACCTGCAAGTCTAAGATCTAGATTCATCTCTACCCTATTGGTGAACCATTTGACAGTGGAGTAAACCTTAGCCTTGTTGCTCGATGTGCAAAGTTTACTGACATATTTCATACTTTGAGTCTTCTCATCTTTATCAGTCCCATTTTTATTTGTGCATCTCTCTCAAATGCTTAGTCAAAACTCAAAAAAAGTGCATTGTTGTTCAGATAGGTAAGAAGCTTGAAAAGACAAAACCTATCATTGAAAAAATAAAATAGGTCTCTCAAGCAAAGAATGCAAGTTGTTGATGAAGCTAGAAGGAGGTTAGGGCTACTTGCATAGGTGGTTGAGATTTAGGTTCATTCCTGCACCATTTTTTTTTTTTGAAGAACCCTGGAAAATACACCAATTTTGAGTTTTGCTTAAAACTGCATTGTACAGAGTTTGCGTAGCGACCTTGCGTTATGCAAATTATGAAAGCATATTTAAAGATGATGAATATTGGAAAATGATTGTTGAGTGGCCCAAAAGTCATGAAGAGCCTCCACATATGTTGCATCCACCATTTGGATGATTCTTGAAGAAAAAACTAGTTGTGTTGTGCAAAGCGTGCTACACAAATGCTGAAGGTCACATTTACACAATGCATCACTGTGAAAGATACAAGGGTTTCATAATGAACAACTTCACTCTAAATCCATAATAAGATATATATAATAATAATTTATTGTGAAATAATGATGATATTACAAAGATAGGGCCTACCTATATATATGCCCTTTATGTTTTTATGAAGAGTCATGACTTTTAGTCATGACCTTTTATTACATTAATGTTTAATTTTACTTTTATTTATTATTTTAATGTCTTTATATTATATTATTTATTTATTGTGACATTGCCCTTCCCTTAAATTTTTCTTTATCCTCAAAGCAATGATAAGGAAGGATGTAACTAGAGAAAGTGCTATGACTCCCATGCAATGTCTTCTTCGAGTAGATTTTTCCATTTAATCAGATATTCCTTGATTACTTGAGAATGTAATCTCTTTTCCCAGGTGGTGATAATGGCTTCAGTATCTAAAATGATTCTTCCTTCCTCATCCAACATAGGAAGTATAGTTTATGCCTTTAGTTTTTCCCCCAAGACTCTCTTTAGACATGATACATAAAATACGTTATGGATACAACTTTTATCTGGTAAATCCAACTAGTAAGCTACATGACTGATTTTTCCATTTATTTGATATGGTCCATAAAATTTTGGAGCCAATTTTCTTCCCATTTTGTTTAAGGGATAATTGTTTGTAAGGTTGAAGTCTCACAAATACCCAGTCTCCTACTTTGAACTCTCTTTCTATTCAATTTTGGTTAGCTTGTTGCTTCTCTCGGTTCCTTGCAACTGTTAAGTTTTCTTTGAGTAACTAAAGGATTTTCTTACTTTCGTCTAAATGGTATTTTACTGATGCAACTTTTATGTGGTTGGTGGAAAACTCCTTCCATGATGGAGGTTCATAACCATAAAGATCTTGGAAAGGTGTCATTTTAGCTGATGTGTGATAAGTGGAATTATACCACCACTCAACAAGGTGCAACCATTAAAACCATTTATTTTGTTTTTCGGAAATAAAACAACGAAGATAGTTTTCTAAACATTTATTGATGACTTTTGTTTGACCATCTATTTGAGGGTGGTAAGATGAGCTCATATTGAGAGAGGTTCCGATCTGTTTGAAAAATTCTCTCCAAAAAATCCCTTTAAATATGGCATCTCTATCACTGACGATAACCTCAGGGAACCCATGTAGTTTTTAAATATTTTTACAGAATATTTCAGCCGTTTTTTTTGTTGAATCTGTTTTCCTTACTCCAATAAAGTGTGCATACTTAGTTAGTTTGTCTACTACTGTTACACATGAAATTTGCACACCTAGGTACCTCTCCCTAAGTGTCGTAAAGTGTTGCATACACCTTGACACCATGGAATAACCTATGTCATAATCCCTAGTTAATGTGGAGGAGGGATATATTACATGAAGGCCAAAATACTAAGTACACATGAATTATTATTAATATTCATGGAAAAGAAATTGATTAAGTGAGAGAATCAAGTGCACATGAATTATTATTAATATTCATGAAAAAGAAAGTAATTAAGTGTGAGGATCCATCTCACATTTGGTTTCCTATTTTTTAGGGAAGGTGGAGGATCTCATGGATGGTTGAAATATTTCCTCCTTAAAATCCTTGAGAGATATTTCCTCCCCATAATCCTTAAGAGATATTTTCTCCTTAAATATCTTAGAGATCTCTTTCTTAGTGGATCTGATGAGAGATTCTCTCCATGGTGGTTAAGTCTCCAAATCTTATATTATGAGGGATTTCCTTTGAGGAGGGGGAATGGAGATTGGGAATTATATCAAACTTATGATCTCATGAGTGGTATGTCATTTGGAGCATCATCATTCTGTGTGTGGACTGTTTAAGCAAGGGTTTGGACAAGGGGAACTTGATGAAGCTATTACACTCACATCTATGGTTGTAAATTTTCTTCATTGTTGTTCTCATTAATATAATATGCTTGGCCTGTTTCCTTCAATTCTGTGTTTGATCTCACATGAATTTGACTCTAATAGACAGATCTATTTCGAGCTAATCTTAGTAGAGTAGGAAGTTGGTTGTATCTTTGTTTGTCTATAGGGCTTATCGAGGAGTTTAAGATTGGAGCTCAACTCGGACCATGCAGGGACAAACACTGGTAAAAAGGTACTTCTTTTCTCCTTCCTCCTCACACATTAGTTTATATAGATCTAAAAGGAAGTCAGTGTCCATGTTAAGCACCTTCTGTCTTAAGAGTTAAGAGTCTATCTCTCAAGAGGAGATCTACCTATCCGTAGGGAGATTTTCCTACAACAGAAATTGGCGACTTCGTTGGGGATCGAATTGAAACTTTCAGTTTTGGTTTTCCTCATAGACCTTGTCTTGCCCTTTGTTATTTTTAGACCTTGTTCACCCCATATGTTTTATTTCATATGTTGATTGAATCCTTATTCCATCACATACACTTTGAGTGCCAAAGTTCAACTGAGTTTTTGGGTTTTTTAGACAATTTTCTGGGTTTTAGGACACCAGCACTCCCCTACCTTGTTATCAGAGCACCAACACTGCCTGAAGGTCTTAGACAGGGAATTATAATGCTCTAGTGCCCCTTACACCAGAGTGCCAACCTTTCTTTGCAAAAAAACCCTTCCAGAATTATATTTTCTGAAATCCAATCTTTGTTTTTCCTTTGCTCAACTTCTTTGTGCTTCAATGCTTCTTCCTATTGACCTTTGACACTCTTCTTTCTAAGAAATAAGGACTTTGTTTTTCAGATTTTGTGACCTTCTTCCTTATTTTGAGTTTTTTTGCTGTTGAGAACTTGGAATCAATCCATTTCTTTCTTCTCTCTTATCCGACTGAGCGGGAACTATAGTGAAGGGCATCATAAATCTGTGAGTCATCTCATTTGGTTATTTGAGGTCATTGTTCCTAAACATCTCTCTTTTGTGTGAATTATTTCATTTTCTTTGTTATCTTTTGTTTTCTTTTTTCTTCTTGTTTCAATCATAGTGAGAGGGTGTGTTGTTTGTGTGAAATCTACTTATGCTTGTTTGAATCTCCTTGATCTGAAAGGGTAGTTGGCAGGAGAAGTTTTTGCATTGAATTAATCATCATTCGCATATAAAAATGACACAGATACATCTTAGTTATTGGTTTGCATATTAGAAGGCATTTATGAAATGTTTTAGCATTGCATTGGATTCGATTGAGAACCAATTGATTGAGGACATTCCATATTAGTGTTTGATAGTGAAAACAACTCTTTCTCTTTCCCTTAAATAGGTGTTCATTGAAAAGAAGCGATTGCTTATCATCTTTTATGAATATTTTTGGGAATTGAGTCATCATTCCATCAATTTCAATTTCATACACCGTTTGAGTAAAGAACAGCTCTAAAACAAACGCTAATTAAAAATTATCTAGACCATTTTCTGTTTTTAGGATCTTCCACCAACAGTAGACTAGGGTTAGCACTTTGGATTAGGCTGTGAGTACAACTCTCCAAAGTTTTCAAAACAAGCATTAGCATCCTCAGCTAGGGAGAATCAAATCCAATTGTCGCATCAGTTTTCTGGGATCCCCCTCTCACACAGGGGTTACGCACGAGGTCACATTCGGGCAAATTACGAAGATTATCCCTCTGTGGTTCAACTATTTGTAGTGGTTGAATCGTATATTGGGGGTCACTTGGAGGTATACCCACATTTATGTGTGGGAGCCAGGGGTGATTTTAAGAACCCCCCCTAAATTTATATGTATAATAATTGGGTGAATCCCCGTGATACATAGGAAAAATTGAAGGCTATTTTATCAATAATATAATATGTATATATAGTTTTTTGGCGAATCTTTTAGTCGATTATATAATCTTGTAAAATCTTGGTGAATCTTTCACTGAATTATAAAATCTTGTAAAAACTTAGCAAATCTTTCACTGAATTATAAAATCTTGTAAAATCTTGGCGAATCTTTCACTTAATTATTAAACCTTTAAAGTCTTGGTGAATCTTTCACTTAATCAGAGCCAAAGTGGACACACTAGCTCTCCTTTCTTATGTAGGGAGG
>ML779253.1:856918-880232 GCA_009831015.1 Picea engelmannii | reverse complement strand
CTTGAGCCTGCATAGAAATCTATTGAAAAATAAAGTATGTAATTAGAATGTTTTAAACTTGTCAGTAACAACAAATCCTACAAGCAACACTCTTACCCCTGTAGCTTTATGGGTTAAAGTATCTCTATTCTCCACTCCAAAAAAAGTCATTCTTTGTAGAGTCCCTATAATCAAATGAATTGTTGTCACTTGTGCCTTTGAATCCTGTTAAGATGAAACCAAGTAAGAATACACACTAATGCTAGGGTGTTTACAAAACGAGCTAAACAATTTAGAAATGTTACCATCAAATATCAATGGGGGTCTCTACCTTTATTAGTGTAAGCCCTTAATATTTAAATATTTGTAGAATGTCATATATTATAGCTAAAAACATTGCTTCAATAATATAAATAATTGTGGTAGGCAAATACAATAAAGCATTCAGAATGCAGACCAAGGCTGTTAGGAGCAGGAGCGGCAACTGGAAATGCAATTTTCAAAATCTTCCAAGAGTGGATCATTCAAGGAGCCTTTTTTACATAATATATATTTTAATATATTTTGATACATATCTGTAAAAAAAACCGTGCAGAATGTCGAATTATTTGCAGAAAACATGAAAACATAGATTTAATAACTGGATTAATGATCATCATT
This sequence comes from Picea engelmannii, assembly GCA_009831015.1. Taxonomy (NCBI): domain Eukaryota; kingdom Viridiplantae; phylum Streptophyta; class Pinopsida; order Pinales; family Pinaceae; genus Picea; species Picea engelmannii. The sequence continues at coordinate 879,593 of ML779253.1, read as the reverse complement.
AAAGAAACAAACCATTTAGAACACATATAACATCAATCATCTAGCAGTTGTTACTTATAACATTGTCATCAAATGATCAACCATAGCATCAACCTTCAAGTTTCAACATATAACATTTGTCGTCAACAAACTGTAACAGATAACATCAACCATGAAATGAAACAGAGCATCATATTTACCAAAGAGTTGTAATATGTAGTCAACAGTTCAAACTTCAAAGGTAGGTTTAGACTTCAAAGTTCAAAGTTCAAACTTAAGCTGTCATTTAATGTTTACAAAATAAGCCATAATTGATTATACTGAATTTACCCTTGGTGAATTCAAGTTTTACCTTCATTGTTGTTCATGAGCACATTTGGGATCAGGTTGGAACTTGGACTTTTCCATAGTCCATCTTGCTTATTCAGCAAAGATGATTTGTGGACACATTCTCAATGGGTTCTGTGGCCATGATCCTTTACACCAGAGTTGTTAGATTTCAAATTCCAGGGTTTCAGTTACATTACAGAGTTTTGGTTTTAGAGATTAGTGTTTCCAAAAAAAAAAGTACATGATTGCACTATTTTTAGTAGGTTTTCAGTGGTCCTATCTATATTTGGCCATGGCGGTGCACTTTAGAATAAAAAAATGTCAATATTTTTTTCACATACAAAACCCAATATTTGGCCACAGCAGGATCCAAACTCCTAGGACATGTCACTCAAGGGATTCCCAGGTAGATGAGAAAATTGAATCTAGGCCAGTGGAGGTAAACCTCCATCATTTTACTGCTGAACCAAAACCCAACCAATGAAAATGCCAATATTATGCTCTGATTTTTGGCCAAAAACATTTTAAAAATCTATTTCATTGCTACTAAGGGGTTTTTTCTGGAAGAAAATACTAATTTCAAGGAACCTAAAATGTTATTAAATGAAGTGAGGAAAGGAAGTTTCATCTCAAAAACTACAAGTGATAAATGATAGACACTAATAGTTAAGGATCATATCCCATTAATCCATTTGATTTTAGATACTTCATCTATTTAATCATCATAGACATCTCAAACAGAACACATGGATTTGATCTCAACTCCTTTACTTTTTTTTAGTGCAAAAATGTACCTTGATTGCGGTAGCTTTTCAACATGTCATCTGTCACTACCAAAGCATTCTGTGAACATAGACCTTCAGTCCCACCTGTTTCACAACTTTCTAGTGTTCAAACCAAATTCAAAAGAAGGAATTGTGCCAGTATTTGCAAAAGCCACTCAAGCTTCAATTTACTAAACAGTAAAATCCGAAGGCTTATGTGCTTACCCACAAATCCAAAGAGGATACTCTTATTGTTGTGTGCTTTCAAATCATCGAAAATCCTTGCTATCATATTGTGGGCACCTGGTGATTCAGCTTCCATGCCAAAAACCAATCCAACCCTGCCACCATATATTCCAAATACAAACAATTCCAATTCATGTTCTTCCACCTTTGGAGGTCTACTATCCTAGAGGATTAAAAAGAACCAGTCTATGTTCAAAGAATCACAAGGTCATTTTTGCATGTTATGTTCCATAGAGGAAAATGAAAATCTTTCCCCATTATTTTTCTACAGAAGTTATTATTTCAGTATGCTATGGGAATAAGCCCTTGATACATGCTTTTGATGACATATAATATTCTCATATCTACAGGGAGAACAATATGGAAAAAAATGCCTTGTCTAAAAAAGTTTTGATTGTGGAAGAAGGGACCTGGGAGATACTGGAAGAACAGGCTGGTATTCTTCAGCCAATCACAAGAAAACCCCTTCATGTTATTTCATTCTGTTTCTTATTTCTGGTTTTATCAGAACTTCTTTAGGAATGATGTTTTGATTCATTGCCAGTACCATCAAAGTTAAAACTAGAGGAAAATACCTCTGAATCGTTTCCATCCAGTGATAGAAGAATTTGATGGGTGCTTATGCCTCCCATTGAATGCATGTTAGGGATATCAATGGATGACTCATCCCATAGATAGAACCACACTTTACTTTTACCCTCCATGCCTTGGCGGTGCCTTCCCTTGCCTACCGGTGGCAATCAACTATGATAAACATTATGAATAGCGGATTGCTTACGTAAAGAGAAGAGTATCCGGCTAAACTACTTCATCTTCGCTACTTCTACTAGTTCCGATCCTGAATAAATAATAGTAGTTCCAATCGAGAATAATGGCTATTTATGAGCGATCAGACAAAGAGGAACAAGTGTGATATGAATACCTTGGAATCATATATGACACGTTCCTCTCAATTCTCCGTGAGCCACTACTTTCTCCGAAACGGGATATATAAGTGATTTTCTTCTTCCTCCTCTGTAAGTTGGGGGAAATATGGGGAGTTAGTAAGAGTGGAAATGCACCTAAAATCAAAGATTTCGAGCTAGAACACGCTGATAGTGGATATTAAGATTGATTAGAGGTACTAAATAAAAATCCATGAATGAGCAGAATTAGAGTGGAGAAAATGTAAAATATATATGGGAAACTAGTGGGAAAAAGATTGAACATGTGGAAGAAGGAATAGTAAGGGATTCATAGATCTTTTTCATCTCCGACTTGAAATTAGCGCGACGCAGCACTAAGTTACTGTAGGAAGGCCTGGGAATTCTCCTCCAATTTGGAATACCAGAAAGGGATCTGAGCCTTCGTATATGGTAAATTCCCTAATGGAAGGTAGGTTAAGTGACTCGTCTGAGGTAGGAAGGTGAGGTACATTAAGTGACTCGACCAAAAGGTACATTAGGTGACTCGACCCAAAAAAGGCGAGGAACAAAGTCGCTCACCCATCCTTTGGGTGAGAGGCGAGGTACATTAAGTGACTCGACCCAAAAAGGGAGAGGAACGAAGTCGCTCACCCATCGGTGAGTGACCAAAGTCAATGTATTATATACGTAATTACATCTATAATGATTTATTTCCTCGGCGAAGGAAAAATTGTAATGAGGTGAGCAATTTTCAATCTGCTTTTCATTGATTTGCTCATAATTTGAGGTACATTGCATGGTATCTCAGCGAACCCATGTTCCTCACTCATTCCTCTTGGTTCCATACCTTCCCGTACTTATTCTATGGAACTTAGTGCATGGACAAAGCTAATAGTCTAAAGAGTACTAGTTCATAGTCTATTGTTGTGTCCGTTATGGCTAGTACTTACTCTACATGTAGTGTCCCCAAGGCCGAGCCCCATTGTAAAACATGTTTTAGAAAGAAATTGTAATTATGTTTTATAGGCTGGTGAGCCAAGTTTTGTATAAGCTGGTAGGCTTATGTGTCTGTCAGGCTAGGGAGCCTAAGTGTTGAGGGCCAGGAGCCTACTGTTGTACTTGTATGTATGCAGAGTGACTAATAAAATATAAACACTGCCATGTGCAGACCGACCACGATGAATGAGTGAAGGGGGACTGATCATCCATAGAATAGGCAAGGAATTAGGGGGCTGAAGGTGGGAAAAGGGGATAAGTGTTAAGCCTAGGGGGCTTAAGCCTTGGGAATAATATTTTATTATTATTCCAAAATAGAAGTGCATTATATGTTTTAACCTAAGTCCTTTTTGGAAGGACATGTGATTTCCAGGTGGGGGAAGGCACGCACGTTGCAGAAACGTGTGCAATCGCATGGGTGACAAGTGTCAACCCTGGCCATGTAATAAAAGGGAGAGATGAGCCATGTTGGGGGTTCCTCCTCCATGGGACTCACATACTACCAAAAGGGAAGGGGTCTGACTCTTGCAAAAAAATCCTCGTACATCCTCTGAACCAAAAAGGCATGTATCTATGTTTTGTCTGGGATAGCTGGTACATCCCCAGTCTGAACCGTCCGAACCTGCGTGACACTTGTGTGGATTGTCTGTCACACATTCCCGACACCAGAGGATGATTCTATCCTGTGTAGGGCGAAATGAAAACAACATTCTGCGGGAGGAGGGGGTCTGTGTAATTCCCTGCGAAAATTGCTTGTCAGGCATTTTCTGAATATCAACACCGTGAGACCTAGTTGTCATTGCTGAGATGGTTTTGGAGAGGTCTGAGTCTGTATTCCCGGTGGACTGTGTGGTCAGGTAGAGATGGATTGCACGTGAATTGTTGTCCAGTGCAGGTGGTGATAGAGCCTATGTGGGATCTCTCTCTAGGTGAGGGAGGTGGATGTTGTTGGAAGAGGTTTCTTCCAGAGAGTGTCCAACACCAGCTTCAGGCTCTGAGACTTCCTGATTCAGCCTATTGCCGAGGCCCAGAGAGGGAGGTTAGCATCGATGGATTGTGCTTGTGAAGATGTATACTCCCGGGCGGAACAGGCATGTGGGGAATGAGAGTCTGGTAGTAGTGGGCGTAAGATGGCATCTTTGGGAAGAATCCTTCTAGATTCTAAGTGTGGTTTTCCCTGTAACCTCAGCCTAGTTAGGATTCCTTGGCCTGGGGTGGAGCTCAGTCCCAGCTCAGGGGTGACCCACTGTTGAGTTGAGGAGCAGTGCGGTCTACGGCTGGGAGGTTCGTGGAAGGCCTGCATTTGGTTGGTGGATTTCTCTACTGTTATAAGATAAGTATCTAACTATGCTCTTATCACATTTTGGCATGACTGTGCTGTATATATTATCATGATTTCCGCTGTGTATATGAATTAAGTATGAAGTGCAATTGATTGTTCATTATGGTAGTAAATCATATGAATACTCTGTGTTGAGTTTGTTTAATTGTTAAATGCATGTGGTTTATATACTGGACTGTATGTGTAATATAACTCAAACGTAAGTGTATACCGATTGTTATCTTGTGCGTTATAAGCCTTGGTCTAGAAAAAGGTACACTACAAATTGGTATTAGAGCCAAGGTTTCGACATTGAGCCTAGATGGGCCAGTGGAGCGGTCTTTGGACTGAGAATGCAAGGGGAAATTTAGTCGGGAGGACCAATTTCGGACCTTGGTTTGCTCCGAAGCGTTTCGGACAAGTTTTTATTAAGAACTCAGGAAGTTTAACGGTGCATTGAAACTGTAGCCGATGTGGTCTACGGCCACGGGGAGACAGTTCTCTACACCAATGGTGTTAGAACCTTAAGATCTGTTCGGGAGGGAAGGTGAGCCCTCGTGACCGTCGGATCTGGAAAAATGTGCGTAAGGATTAAAATTCCTTTGGAAATGGTAGAGGGGTGTGGAAATTGCGATATGTGAAATTTCAAGTTGGTTAGGAACCGTCTGAACCGTCAGATCTCGGCCGGAAAATCCATCAGCCGTAGGATCTGTTGGGAGAAGTCTGAAGGTTAAACCTCCGAGACTAGGGGTGAAAGATACGACGAGATCTGGAGCCATCCGTTGGGGAGAGACACATGGCGGAGATCGAGCGCCCATCGGCACTTTGGTGCATCGGGAAATCAGCGTATTGGAGTTCCTAAGGACAAGAAACGTGGGACATCACAAGTCGCGAAACCCGGAGAAATCGGGACCGCCCATCAAATAGGGGACGCGTGACAACCATCGATGCCATCGGGAAAAGCCCCGATAATGAAGCCATCCATCAGCGTTTGGTCCATCGGGATATCAGGAATCCTGTGGACGTGGGGTTTATGCACTTTGGAATCACGAAATGTGAAACCCCGATGAGTGGGGGACAGCTGTCAGCACGACAGAGAGAGTCAGAATTCGAGGAGTCGGGAATTCTATAGGCGTATGCATCTTGGCATCGCAAACCCTGAAACCCCGAGGGGTAAGGTTGTGGTCATAGGGTTATGGTCACATTGGCCTGAAGCTATAGACAGGAGGGCTAGTTGAAGATAAGGCTGCGGTCTTATGGATTCTGGTCATATGGGCTAAGAACCTAGCAGGAGGGCTAGCGCATGAAAAGAGCTCATCAGTGATCGGGGAGTGGAGAGATGAGAAACTCTCAACATCAGGAAGCTCGAAACATTAAAACCCCAAATATTGAAGTCCCAAAGTATCGGAATTGAAGTTTTGGACACCCGAAAAACACAGAGCTGAACTGAGCTCAGACAATTCGTGAAATTGAAACACTTTATCAAACTTCGATGGTTATGAAATATGACTAATTGTCAAGAGATGAAGGCTCAACAAATTCAAGTCGTCTGCGTATTATATTGCAGAAGACTAACGAGTGCTAGAACTGTTCAAAAATTGCCTCAAACGCAAAGAAATGGGAGAGATACATAATACTCCCAGTTCAAGAAACTTGTTTAAAACAAAATGTATTTTATTTTGTCTGAACTGGTTTATGAATATTGTGGATTGTTTGTCAAGGTTTAAATGGCCTGACAGATTTCAAATTTAATTGCACAATGTGTGTGCAGAGTTAATGGAGAGAATTACTCCAACTAACCAATGCCGAGTATGGAGTGGGGAAAGGTGCGGACTACCCCTGAAATAGAAAACGAATAGGAAGGAAAGGATGTTAACCTGGGAGTCGAAGGATCGAATTCCAATGGGCATGGAAAGGAGAAGGATAAGGAAGAACACATAATGAAAATCCTTGAAGGATTGCAAAGAGAGGCCAAGGCTCGCTGAGATTATAGCCGAAAGCTCATGAAAGTCAGAGATCGGCAGGGTGCCCTAAACTTAAATTTTTTTAAGAGTCTAGAAAGAATAGAGAAGAAACTCGAGAAAGGAAGAGACTCCAGTACAATGGAGAGTCTCAGAACCCATGGGAGAAGAAGTAGGTCGAGGAGTGGTAGCCGACATCTTAGTCACTCCCAAAGACGTTCTGACAGTAAGACACACAGTAGTTCAAGCCCATCACCTACTAGAAAATATCGGAAATCAGGAAGGCAGGAATTGAAAGGAGAAATGAACAATATTAAGCCTCCAACATTCGATGGAGAACATAAGAAGGAGGAAGATGTCGAGACCTGGTTGCTTGGCATGAGGAAATACTTTCAATTGCAGAATTATTCCACCCATGCAGAAGGAAGAATTGCAATGTACCAACTGAAAGGAAATGCATCCATGTGGTGGGATCAGTTTGTACAGGTGCAACACATCAGAGAGAAAGAGGTCACTTGGAAGGAATTTAAGAGGTATTTCGAGAAGAAATACCTGACCAAAAGATACTATGAAAGAAAGATGAAGGAGTTATTCGAACTCAAGTTGGGTAGTATGACCATGGATGAGTATGAACAAAGTTTTCTGGAACTACTAAAGTATGTCCCATTCATCAAAGACGAGGCTCTTAAGATTCAGAGGTACCTGAGTGGACTTCCACCCTCCATTGGTTACAAGATTCAATATGATGATCCTAAGACTATGGAAGAAATGATAAGAAGGGCGAAATGCATATACGAATAGCAGAGAGAAAAGCCTACCTTTCGGAAGGCTTGGGATGACCAGAAGAGGTTTAAGAAAGAACATAGGCAGAAGGGAGACAAGCCTTCCTTTTTCCGAAACAGTCTCCAGGGACAGCCATTGTTTAGAGAGGCGAGAAGGATCGAAGAGGGTGCACAAAGACAGAGACTGACGCTCATTCAGTGTTGGGGCTGTCAAGGAAACCACAAGTACAGAGATTGTCCCCATAAAAATGGTAAGGCAAGAACTGTACATACTGTTTAGCAAGATGAAACAGTGGAGGATTTGGGCAACAGAATGTTGAGGATCTACGCAGCTCTGGACAACAAGCAAGCATAATTTCAATCGCACATGATTGAAGTGGAAGGTATGATTAATAACCAACCCCTTGTTATTTTAATTGATTCAGGGGCTAGCCATAGTTATGTAGATCCTAGAGTGGTGGAAAGTTTGCATCTAACAAGGAGCAAACATGAGAGGTCTTGGTTAGTGCAGTTGGCCACAGGGACCAAGAGGAAGGTCACTGAATTGGTTAAGATCTGTTCAGTGGACATGAAGGGAATGAGCACTAAGGCTGAATTGAACATTCTCCCTTTAGGCTCATATGATTGCTTAATTGGGATGGACTGTTTGGACCAGCACCATGCCCTTCTGGATTGTCATAACAAGAGATTCACATGTTTGGATGAAGACGTAAATCAGGTAACAGTCCAAGGAATTCCTAGAGCCGTGGCTGTTAGAGAAATCTCAGCCATGCAACTGAAGAAATGTTACCGAAAAGGCTGTCAATTATTTGCAGCCTGGGTGGAAGAAGTATTCCAAAATGTGGTCTCAAATCTGGAAGACCACAGGGTGCTCAAAGAGTTTGAGGACATGTTTCAGGAGGTGCCTAGACTACCTCCGAGGAGGGACATCGATTTTTCTATAAATTTGATGCCTGGAACAACTCCAGTTTCGAAAGCTCCTTATAGGATGAGTACGCTAGAGCTGAAAGAGTTGCAATTGCAGCTCAAAGAACTACTAAAGAAAGGTTAAATTCACCCCAGTGTGTCACCGTGGGGAGCCCCAGTCCTATTCGTGAAGAAGAAATATGGGACATTGAGGCTGTGCATTGATTTTCAACAGTTGAATAAGGTCACTGTCAAGAACAAGTATCCCTTGCCAAGGACTGATGATCTTTTTGATCAGTTGAAGGATGCAAAAATATTCTCGAAAATAGATCTCAGATCTGGATATCACCAAGTGAGAATAAAGGATGAGGACATTGGCAAGACCGCCTTTAGAACAAGGTATGGTCACTATGAGTTTACAGTGGTGCCATTTGGATTGTCCAATGCGCCTGTTGTCTTTATGTGCTTAATGAATGAAGTGTTCAGAAATTATCTGGACAAGTTCATCATAGTCTTCTTGGACGACATCTTGGTGTATTCCAAGACAGAGGAAGAACATGAGAAACACCTGAGAATGGTGCTGCAGGTGTTGAGAGAACACCAGTTGTACATAAAACTGAGCAAGTGCTCATTTTACCAAAGGCAGATCCATTACTTGGGACATATAATATCTGAAGAAGGGATCGTTGTGGATCCTGAAAAGGTACAGGCCATTCGAGAATGGCCAGCACCAAGGAATGTGACAGAAGTTAGATCTTTTATGGGTCTGGTAGGCTACTATAGGAGGTTTATAGCCGGATTCTCAAGGATAGCTCATTCTATCACTTCCTTGCAAAGGAAGGGAAAGAAGTTCCAGTGGACTGAAGAATGTGAGAGGAGCTTCCAGCAATTGAAGCAGTTGCTGACTAGTGCTCCAATCCTGAAGATTGCAGATCCAAACAAGGATTACGTAGTGTGCATAGATGCATGTAAGGAGGGGCTGGGAGGAGTTCTTAGCCAAGAAGGATTTGTAGTTTGCTATGAATCCTGAAATCTGAAAGAGCATGAAAAGAATTATGCCACTCATGATTTAGAGCTAGCAGCAGTTTTCCATGCATTGAGGAAATGGAGACACTACCTCATGGGCAAGAAATTCGAATTAAGAACAGACCACAACGGTCTGAAATATTTATTTGATCAGCCAACCTTAAATGCCAGGCAAATTAGATGGTTGGAATTTCTGTGTGAATATGACTTTGATATCAAGCATATCAAAGGGAAAGAAAATAAGGTGGCTGATGCACTCAACAAAAAAGTGCATGAATTACATGCTACAACCATTAGCATGTACATAATTGAGATTAAAGACAAAATTCTTGAAGCTGCAAATGATGATTTGCAGTACAAAAGACTTGTAGCAAAGCTACAGTAGCATGAGAGACCACAAACCTAGGAAAGTTACACTTTGGGAACTGATGGTTTACTTCTGTATAAAAACAGAGTGTATGTACCTAATTTCCGAGAATTGAAGCTAGCAATTCTAAAGGAGATGCATAACGTGGCTTATGCTAGACACCCTGGATATCAGAAGACTGTGGCAGCAGTCAAGGGCCATTATTTTTGGCCAGGTTTGAAGAAAAAAATTGTTGAATACATCGCCAGATGTATGGAGTGCTAGAAGGTTAAGGCGAAGCATAGGCACCCAACAGGGTTGTTGCAGCCTTTACCTATTCCGGAATGGAAATGGGACATGGTGACAATGGATTTTATCACAGGATTGCCCAGAAAAAGCAAGCAGCATGATTCAATCATGGTGGTGGTGGACAAGCTTACTAAAGCTGCCCATTTTATTCCACTGAAAACCACCCATAGAGAAGTAGATGTTGCTGACATCTTTTTAAAAGAAGTTGCACGCTTGCATGGAATCCCTAAGACAATTGTTTCTGATAGAGACCCGAAATTCACTTCGAATTTATGGAAAGGACTGTTCAAAGGATTCAGAACGAATCTGAACTTTAGTACAGCATATCATCCCGAGTCTAATGGACAGATAGAGAGAGTAAACAGAGTAATCGAAGACATGCTGAGAATGTATGTGATGGATAAACCATCCAGGTGGGAAGACTACCTGCATTTGGTAGAATTCGCCTACCCTAATGGGTACCATGCATCATTGAAGATGAGCCCATTCGAAGCGCTTTATGGAATAAAGTGCAACACTCCAGTGAGCTGGGATAATCCAGCTGACAGAACAGTAGTTGGAACTGAACTACTCAAAGAGATGGAAGATCAAATGATAAAAATCAAATAGAATCTGAAAGCTGCCCAGGATAGGCAGAAAAGTTACGCTGATAGTAACAGAACCCATAGAGAATTCAGAGTGGGTGACCATGTTTTCCTGAAACTGAAAACTAACAGGAGTTCCCTGAAATTGGGAAGTTGCGCCAAGTTGGCAGCAAGATTTTGTGGGCCATTTGAAATCCTAGAAAGGATTGGGCCGGTTGCATACATGCTTGCATTACCTGCATCTATGACTGTACATAATGTGTTTCATGTTTCACTACTTAAGAAATATGTACCTGATGCTAATCATGTTATCGATTGGACTGTGATGCAGGTGGAACCAGAAGGTTTCCTACAAGTGCATCATGTGCGCATATTGGACAGGAAAAGAAAACAGCTGCAGAATCGAGCTATAGAACTTGTAAAGGTCCAGTGGACCTGGCACAGTCCTGAGGATGTGACATGGGAGCATGAAGAGGTTATGTGGGCAGAGTACCTGCATCTTTTTGAAAATTTTGAAAGGCTTGCATATGCTATGTAAAGTTGCACTGAGGATAGTGCAAAAATAAGGGGAGGGGGATTGTAGTGTCCCCAAGGCTGAGCCCCATTGTAAAACATGTTTTAAAAAGAAATTGTAATTATGTTTTATAGGCTGGTGAGCCAAGTTTTGTATAAGTGGCGCAGCACGTGCCACCCACGTGCCCCGCTCTCACCAGGACCTTCTCTGACTTTGGCCCGAAGAGCATGAATGCTCCTCTAATTCCCTCTCGGGAATTCTCTACCCACAACAACTCCTTACTGATCCCCCCTTATCAAATCGGGAAATTGGAATTCGCGGTTTCGCGAATTCTGTGGTCACATGTTTCTCACCTGACAATTCCTCGAAGTCTGATGCGAGTCAACGTTGACTCTCTTTCCCTTTCTTTCAGAGTTCTCTCTATCGGAGAATCGCTACTCGCGATGTTAACAAATCGAAACTCCAATCTCCGAAGCCTGATATGTCGATTTTCCGAGACACGTGTGGATTTGACTCTTCCACCTTCTATCCTTCTATCAGAGTTTCGGATCTCGTGGGATCGCGAGTCCTGACGTTGATGAACTCGGGACTTACCTTTTCCCGATCCCTGATAAGGTTCCACCTGTACTCCACTAATCCCTGTGGTCCCACAATGCCACGTCACTGTCGGGATATCGCGTATCGCGAATCCGACCTGCGAGTGTTCTCTGCCGTCGAGAACCCCAATTCTCCGAACCCTGATATATTGGGATTGCTTGACATGCGTCCTCACGATCAATGGTTCAGAGCTTATCAGAGTATCTCTCTTCGCGATATCGCTACTCCCGTTCCAACAACTTGGTACTCCAACTCGCGATATGCTGATATGTGATGTCGCATGTGATCTGACGGTCCCTGTGACTCCAGATCGATGGCTCCACTTCCTCGTGGCTTCGAACCTTTGAATGTTCACGCCTTAACCTCCTTGCAATTTTTCAAGATCCAACGGTCCTCGGGTCTTCGCGGAATCTCTCCAAGAGATTTCAACCGTCCATCCCTCCGTTGATATTTCTTGCGAAATGAAATTAAACGCTCCCTCTGTGAAACCTCTGTTCAACCACTCACCGATTGGTGGAGCTTTTTTCAAGCTTTCCATAGCACTCCTACAATTCTCCCTTAGTGAACTGTAGGCCTATTCCTCCTGAGCTTGTTCTCAACTTCACAAGTCCTTATGAGATCTTTTCCAACGTGCACTCCTTGCAGCGAACTCTCAACGTCTGCTCAGTGTTGAGATTCTTGACTCTGCGCGCTGACCTACAGCAGTAGTGCTAATTCCCCTTTTCTCATAATCGCAATCCTAAGTCTTCGTCCAGCTTGTGCACGCCTTGCACGGCTCCGGTGCCTAATCTGCACTTTTGAGATGAGAACAAAAGCTATCCCTAAGTAAACCCTGCAGTCACGCACCCCTTTGCGGACAAATTCTACTACACTCCTTGCAGGAATTCTCTGGCTTACTTAGAGAAACAATTGAAACTAATTCACTCATTCTCTCAGATTTCAAATCAACGATGAAATCACATACACAGCATATAAAAGCAAGTGCATAACAGAAAGCAAATACTCATGAGCATAACATCAACACACAGAGAAATAACACATAACCATGGGATTGAATCAAAGCTTTCTTCTATTAATTCAATCTCTGTACATGGGTGTTCTTCATACAATTCTCTGCTCTGCTCTTCTCTTCTTGCTTCTGAATGAATGATGATAATACAATTTACAAAGGAGGGTGTCTATATCCGTTTTCCCTCTCGAAAATTGAAACTATCTAATCTAGACTTAAACATCTATCTACCTACATTAAACCTATTAAATGCCTTTCTATCTACTTTAGATTAGAGCGTAAAGCTCGAGGTCTGATATAATACAATAGGCACTCCTTCATAAATGTTTCATTGAAGGATATGGTGCTTCATCTTTAATGAAATTTTCAAAAAGGTTCAGCTGGCCTTGTCCAGCTGTTCGTCCTCTTCTATGTTGGCTCGCTTGTTTTGGGCGACGCTCCTTGATAAGTTGGCGATGCTCCTGCATCATACTCCTCGGCTTGAAAATTTTCATGGGCTCCTGTCCATGAGATCCTACATGGTCTGTCCATGCTTCTGTATCACTGCTTCATTTTCCCAGCTAGCATCTTTGACTGGGTGATTCTTCCATTTCACCAGGTATTCGAAATACTGCTTTCGCCTAGTCTTCTTTCCCATTCGCTTATCTAGTATGCACTCCATCTGCGGATTTTCTGCTACTGGTAATTGCTTTTTCCACTGGATCACTGATTCCTCAGTTCCAGCTTCTCCTCCTCCAATCCTGTATGGGTATAAATCCGAAATATTAAATATCGGAGATATCCCGATGCCATCTGGCAACTCAATCTCATATGCATTTTCTCCAAATTTCTTTAGGACTCTGCATGGTCCAATCTTTTTCATTTTGAGCTTGTTATATGTTCCCCTTGGGAACCTTTCCTTCATCAAGTGCGCCAGAACCATATCACCAAATTCAAATTGGAGTTGTCTCTTCCATTGATCGGCTCTGCGCTTATACTCATTATTTGAGTCTTGCAATCGCTGCTTCACCTTGCTGTGAAGTTCTCTCATCGCCTCAGTGAACTCTTCAGCGCTATCACTGCTAGTTGTAGCCTGTTCTGACTCCCTGAGTTCATAAACTCCCCTCGGTTGTGTCCCATACACAATCTGAAATGGAATCTTGCCTGTACTCCGATTCACAAAATCGTTGTATGTGAATTCTGCCTGTGGCAAAATGTTGTCCCATATGCCATGGTGCTCCGTCACCAAGCTCCTTAGTAAGTCTCCCAGACTCCTGTTGACCACCTCGGTCTGTCCGTCTGTCTGTGGATGATAAGCTGAACTAAAAGATAAATTAGTTCCTAGCTTCTTCCATAGCGTCCTCCAAAAATGACCTATGAATTTTGTATCCCTATCCGAGACTATGTTTCTCGGTAATCCATGCAGTCTAACAACCTCTTTGAAAAGAAAGTTTGCGATGTGGATCGCATCACTAGTATTTTGGCATGGTATAAAATGTGCCATCTTCGAAAACCTGTCCACCAGCACAAAGATGGAATCAACCCCTCTCTGTGTCCTCGGCAAACCCAATACAAAATCCATGCTAATCGCCTCCCATGGCCTCTCTGGTGTGGGTAATGATTGGTAAAATCCTGCATTCTGCCTTCTGCCCTTCGAATGCTGACAAATTCGACACCTGTCAACAAACCTCTTGACATCTGCTCGCATGCTTAGCCAAAAATATGATTCACTCAGCTTTGCGAATTTTTTTTCATGGCCAAAATGCCCTGCTAATCCTCCGCTATGCTTCTCCTTTATCAGGTTCTCCCTCATGGAGAAATTCGGAATGCATAATTGGTTGCCTCTGAACAACAATCCCTCCTGGATCATGTAATCCATCCACGGGCTTCTGTCTCTGAGAACTGGATTCTCAGCTGCTTCGTATGCCTTTGCAAAATCTGCATCTCCTGCATACATATCTCTGAGATTTTCAAAACCCAAGGTTTTGACTCGAAACTCCTACAACAACAAACATTTCCTGCTCAAAGCATCAACCACTTTGTTAACAGTCCCTGAATTGTGTTTAATTACAAATGTGAAATTTTGCATGTACTCTACCCATTTTGCATGTTTCTGATTCAACTTCTCCTATTGACTCACAAACTGCAATGCATGATTAACGCTGTACAGAATGAATTTCTTGGGTATCAAGTAATGCCTCCACTTCTTCAATGCCTGTATGATAGCATAAAATTCTTTATCATATGTGGAGTATTTCATCTTTGCGTCATCTAGCTTCTCACTGTAATATGCAACTGGCCTGTCCTCCTAACTTAAGACCGCTCCTATAGCATATCCACTGGCATCACATTTCACCTGAAATGTCTTCTGAAAATATGGCAACACCAACACTGGTCGCTCTGTGATCTCTCGCTTCAATAGATTGAAGCTCTTTTCAGCCTCGACTGTCCAGTGAAAAGTCTTATGCCGCTTCTTCACTGTGTCCATCATCGCTGCGCTAATTCCACTGAAATTCCTAATGAATTTTCAGTAGAAACTAGCCAAACCATGGAAACTCCTCACCTCGAAAACATTTCTCGGTGATGGCCAATTCTTAATCACTTCCACTTTACTTGGATCCATTTTCAACTCATTCGCTGAAATAACAAAGCCCAAATAAATGAGCTCTGTCTTCATGAAGGAACACTTCTTCATGTTGACCAACAACTTCTCCTGCTGTAGCTTTCTCATCACAATGGCTAAATGCTTCAAATGCTCAGCCTTTGTTTTACTGTAGATCAATATATCATCCAGATATATGACTACAATCTTCCCAATGAATTCCCTTAGGACTTCATTCACCAGCCTCATGAATGTACTCGGCGCGTTTGTCAAGCCAAACGGCATGACCATCCATTCATACAAACCTTCTTTTGTCTTGAATGTTGTCTTCCATTCATCACCCTCTCTCATGCGAATCTGGTGATATCCGCTCTTCAGATCAATTTTTGATAAATAATTTGCCCCACTCAGGTAGTCCATCAAATCATCCATTCTCGGCAGTGGAAATCTGTACCTGATGGTGATTTTGTTTATCACTCTGGAGTCTATACACATCCTTCAGCCTCCATTCTTCTTTGGACTAAGCACTGTTGGAACAACACACGGACTAAGACTTTCCCTCACCAGTCCTTTATCCAGCAAGTCATGTACCTGCCTCTTGACCTCCTCACTCTCCTGAGGCGTCAACCTATACACATCCTTATTCGGAAAACTAACTCTGGGTATGAGATCGATATGGTGACTCACACTTCTCATCAGTGGCAATGAACAAGGTAATTCGTCCATGATGATGTCAGCAAACTCTCCTAGCAGTTCCTGAATCTCTTCTGGCAAGTTGTCCACTCTTGTGCTAGTCAGGACAATTCTCGGTTTCCTAACCACAAAGAATTGTGGATCTTCCTTCTTCTCCATCTCTGTGAGAAGCTCCTTCCCACTCATGAGAAGTATGGTGTTACTTACTTTCGGCTTTACCTCCTTATCATTTATCGGAAGCAATCTATGTGTTCTCCCATCCTTCTCTAAGGTGTAGGTGTTCATCCTTCCGTCATGAACCACATTTCTGTCATATTTCCATGGTCTACCCAACAATACATGACATACATCCATGGGAATAACATCACACAAAATTTTATCATTATATCCCCCTATCTTGAATTCAACTAAACACTGTTTAGTGACACTCACCTGATGTCCCTTCTACAGCCATGAAACCTTGTATGGACTCGGGTGATCAGTCGTTTCCAGCTCCAGCTTTTCCACGATCTCGGTCGAAACGAGATTGTCTGTGCTCCCGCTATCCACAATGACCTTGCATTTTCTGTTCTTGGTTGTGCATGCGGTTCTGAACAGTCTGCTTCTCTGAGTTCTATCCTCCACCTCCTTCTCGGGTGTCAAAAGGACTTTATGCATCCCAAGTGATCTTCCGCTGTCTGCATCCTCGTTCTCAGCATCACGCCTCTGCGCCTTAGTGATGTGAGCTTCCCCATCATCCTTCTTTTTCTTTGGACACTCGAATGACTTGTGCCCATTCTTCCCACATGTAAAACATGTGATAACTCCTCCTCTTCCTATACCTCGACCTCTAGTACGAGGAAGGGTGTTTGCATCAACATAATCTCCTCGCTGATCATTTGGCTGTCCTCACTGTGAGGTTCCACCCTTCTCAATTTTACCCTGAGGTTTCTTCCATTCCTCTTTGGGCTTCTGATACTTCTCCTGGGCAACTGCCTTGCCTCTGGGCTGACTTCTGCCTTGCCCTCGCTGCCCTTGCTTACGGCTCAGCTTCTCCTCAGCTTTCAGAGCCATCTGGTAAGTGTCCTCAACTGTCCTGATAGTTTCCATACTTAATTCATCCTGAATGTCATACCTCAGACCATTCAGGTATCTAGAAACCTTCTCATCATCGCTCTCCCGATGATCTGCTCAGATATTGAGCTTGTAAAACTCCTCGGTGTAGTCCTTCACCGTCATCAACTTTTGTCTTAGGTTCTGCATTCGCCTGAATAGTGTGATCTGATAATCCCTTGGGATGAATTTTTCTTTCATCTTAGCAATCATCCTATCCCAGCTTTTAATCTTCTGTTTTTCTTTGGAACGTCTATCTGCCTGTAGCTCGTCCCACCACAATGTTGCATGTCCCTTCAATTTGGTAACAGCATGCCTTACCTTCTTATCCTCTTCGATATCCTCATAGTCGAAGTAGGTGTCAAGAGCTCGGATCCAGTCCAGCAACTCTTATGCATCCAGGCTTCCTTCATATGCTGGAATATCCATTTTGGTCTTTGAGCTCATTCTGGGAATGGCTTTGATCAACCGCTCGGTTGAAGCATCCTTTGCTGTGACTTCTTCTTCGTTTCCAGCTTCCTCTTCAACTTCGGAATCACTAAGATCCCCTGCACCAACTCTGCGTCTCTGTGTTGTCTCCATCTCCTCAAGCCTTGCTCGGAGATGATCTCTCATCTGCCGCTCCATTTCTGGATTTCCTGCTAGCCTACCTCTTCTTCGCGCATCCCTATCTTCTCGATCAAGCGATTGTCTTTCCCTTCTGGGAAGCATGATGTCTTCTCTTCTCTGCTACAGAAAGCAAAGACTTCCAGGCTCTGATACCACTTTGGCGCAGCACGCACCACCTGCGCACCTCGCTCTCACCAGGACCTTCTCTGACTTTGGCCTGAAGAGCGTGAATGCTCCTCTAATTCCCTCTCGGGAATTCTCTACCCACAACAACTCCTTACTGATCCCCCCTTATCAAATCAGGAAATCGAAATTCGTGGTTTCACAAATTCTGTGGTCATGTGTTTCTCACCTCACGATTCCCCGAAATCCGATGCGAGTCAACATTGAAACTCTTTCCCTTTCTTTCGGAGTTCTCTCTATCGGAGAATTGCTACTCGCGATGTTAACAAATCGAAACTCCAATCTCCGAAACCCGATATGCCGATTTTCTGAGACACGTGTGGATTTGACTCTTCCACCTTCTATCCTTCTATCGGAGTTTCGAAACTCGTGGGATCGCGAATCCTGACATTGATGAACTCGGGACTTACCTTTTCCCGATCCCCGATAAGGTTCCACCTGTACTCCACTAATCCCCGTGGTCCCACAATACCACGTCACTATCAGATATCGCGTATCGCGAATCCGACCTGCGAGTGTTCTCTGTCGTCGAGAACCCCAATTCTCTGAACCCCGATATATTGGGATTGCTTGACACGCGTCCTCATGATCAACGGTTCAAAGATTATCGGAGTATCTCTCTTCGCGATATCGCTACTCCCGTTCCAACAACTTGGTACTCCAACTCGCGATATGCCGATATGCGATGTCCCATGTGATCTGACGGTCCCTGTGACTCCAGATTGATGGCTCCACTTCCTCCTGGCTTCGAACCTTTGAATGTTCATGCCTTAACCTCCTTGCAGTTTTTCGAGATCCAATGGTCCTCGGGTCTTCACGGAATATCTCCAAGACATTTGAACCGTCCATCCCTCCATTGATATTTCTTGCGAAATGAAATTAAACGCTCCCTCTGTGAAACCTTTGTTCAACCACTCGCCGATTGGTGGAGCTTTTTTCGAGCTTTCCACAGCACTCCTGCAATTCTCCCTTAGTGAACTGTAGGCCTATTCCTCCTGAGCTTGTTCTCGACTTCACAAGTCCTTATGAGATCTTTTCCAACATGCACTCCTTGCAGCAAACTCTCAACATCTGCTCAGTGTTGAGATTCTTGACTCTGCGCACTGACCTGCAACAGCAGTCCTAATTCCCCTTTTCTCAGAATCGCAATCCTGAGTCTTCATCCAGCCTGCGCACACCTTGCACGGCTCCGGTGCCTAATCTGCACTTCTGAGATGAGAACAAAAGCTATCCCTAAGTAAACCCTGCAGTCACGCACCCTTTGCGGACAAATTATACTGCACTCCTTGCAGGAATTCTCTAGCTTACTTAGAGAAACAATTGAAACTCATTCACTCATTCTCTCAGATTTCAAATCAACGATGAAATCACATACACAGCATATAAAAGCAAGTGCATAACAGGAAGCAAATACTCACAAGAATAACATCAACACACAGAGAAATAACACATAACCATGGGATTGAATCAAAGCTTTCTTCTATTAATTCAATCTCTGTACATGGGTGTTCTTCATCCAATTCTCTGCTCTGCTCTTCTCTTCTTGCTTCTGAATGAATGATGATAATACAATTTACAAAGGAGGGTTTCTATATCCATTTTCCCTCTCGAAAACTGAAACTATCTAATCTAGACTTAAACATCTATCTACCTACATTAAACCTATTAAATGCCTTTCTATCTACTTCAGATAAGAGCGTAAAGCTCGAGGTATGATATAATACAATAGGCGCTCCTTCATAAATGTTTCATTGAAGGATATGGCGCTTCATCTTTAATGAAATTTTCAAAAAGGTTCGGCTGGCCTTGTCTAGTTGTTCATCCTCTTCTATGCTAGCTCGCTTGTCTTGGGTGACGCTCCTTGATAAGTTGGCGATGCTCCTGCATCAATAAGCTGGTAGGCTTATGTGTCTGTCAGGCCAGGGAGCCTAAGTGTTGAGGGCCAGGAGCCTGTTGTTGTACTTGTATGTATGCAGAGTGATTAATAAAATATAAACACCGCCATGTGCAGACCGACCACGATGAATGAGTGAAGGGGGACTGAGCATCCACAGAATGGGCAAGGAATTAGGGGGCTGAAGGTGGGAAAAGGGGCTAAGTGTTGAGCCTAGGGGGCTTAAGCCTTGGGAATAATATTTTAATATTATTCCAAAAGAGAAGTCCATTATATGTTTTAACCTAAGTCCTTTTTGGAAGGACATGTGATTTCCAGATGGGGGGAGGCACGCACGTTGCAGGAACACGTGCAGTCGCATGGGTGACAAGTGTCAACCCTGGCCATGCAATAAAAGGGTGAGATGAGTTGTGTTGGGGGTTCCTCCTCCATGGGACTCACAGACTGCGAGAAGGGAAGGGGTCTGACTCTTGCAGAAAAACCCTCGTACATCTTCTGAACCAAAAAGGCGTGTATCTGTGTTTTGTCTGGGATAGCCGGTACATCCCCGGTTTGAACCGTCTGAACCTACGTGACCCTTGTGTGGATTGTCTGTCATGCATTCCCGACACCAGAGGATGAGTCTATCCTGGGTAGGGAGAAAGGAAAACAACATTCTGCGGGAGGAGGGGGTCTGTGTAATTCCCTGCGAAAATTACTTCTCAACCATTTTCTGAATATCAACACCGTGAGACCTAGTTACCATTGCTGAGCTGGTTTTGGAGAGGTCTGAGTCTATATTCCCGGTGGATTGTGTGGTCAGGAAGAGATGGATTGTGCGTGAATTGTTTTCCAGTATAGGTGGTAATAGAGCCTGTGTGGGATCTCTCTCTAGGTGAGGGAAGTGGATGTTGTTGGAAAAGGTTTCTTCCAGAGAGTGTCTAGCACCGGCTTCAGGCTCTGAGACTTCCTGATCCAGCTTGTTGCCAAGGCCCAGAGAGGGAGGTTAGCACCAATGGACTGTGCTTGTGAAGGTTTATACTCTCGGGCGGAACAGGCATGTGGGGAATGAGAGTCTGGTAGTAGTGGGCATAAGATGGCATCTTTGGGAAGAATCCTTCCAAATTCTAAGTGTGGTTTTCCCTGTAACCTCAGCCTAGTTAGGATTACTTGCCCTGGGGTGGAGCTCAGTCCCAACTGGGGGGTGACCCACTGTTGAGTTGAGGAGCAGTGCGGTCTACAGCTGGGAGGTTCATGGAAGGCCTGCATTTGGTTGGTGGATTTCTCTACTATTATAAGATAAGTATCTAACTATGCTCTTATCACATTTTGGCATGACTGTGCTGTATACATTATCATGATTTCTGCTGTGTATATGAATTAAGTATGAAGTGCAATCGATTTTTCATTATGGTAGTAAATCATATGAATACTCTGTGTTGAGTGTTTTTAATTGTTAAATCCATGTGGTTTATATACTAGACTGTATGTGTAATATAACTCAAACGTAAGTGTATACCAATTGTTGTCTTATGCGTTATAAGCCTTGGTCTAGCAAAAGGTACACTACACTACAACTATTCTATTTTCTTATCAGGTAGTCCTAGCCAGGAGTCCTTGTTGATCCTAAGTGTCTTTCATGCAGGGAAATGGGATTACTATACCTACCTCAATGTTTTTGAATGGTTGTGGATATGGAATTTGAACTAAATAAGGGGACTAAAACAAGGCATTAAAAACCATCATATTGCATTACATTACTTAGCAGTAACAACCACCTCTTATGAACACAACTCCAATTGAATGTCTGATTCAGGTTGAGATGGGTAACTTCTCTGCTTCTTCCTCTCAGCTATGGAAACTGGTGGAGACTAATAACCTCTTGGGGATGGTGTATTGAGAGTAGTTCACATCTTGTAACACCTACTAGGCAGGGTGGGTAACAACAACCTCCTGTGAACATGGCTCCCCAATGAATGTCTAATTCAAGTTGAGATGGGTAAATTCTTCTCTTCTCCTTCCTATAGGCTATGGAGTGGGGGCCTGGGTGGAAGGGCATACCAGAAAGAAACTTCCAGAAATGGCCTATTTCAAAGACCTCCTGGGCACTTACTTACTATAAGCGGATTTATTTATTGGCAATGATTCCCTATTTTTTACCACTGGGAATGAGACCTTCTGTCAATAATCTTGGCTATTTGCTTTTTAATGGATTTACACTATTGTCTCCAATTCAAATGGGGAGAAAGTGAAACGTATATATTCAAGTATATTATGTATATCAAATTGATAGAGAGAGAAGAGTATCATGTAGATATGTGAATATATATATATATATATATATATATATATATATATATATATATATATATATATATATATATATATCCCAACATCAAGAATAGATGGTGCAGCTCTGTAGTAACTGTGTTTTTCCCAGGGTAACCTCAAACTATTCCAAAATGAATGTCCCCAGTGGGCGGGTTGGTAGTAGAGTAAGTTAGTAGGAAACCATGTCATCCTCAATGCCTTCAACAAGGTATACTGCCTGATAGCAGTAAGTAGTGCGGCACAACAAACCTGGTCTACCATAGCATTACACTACCCAAACTCACTCCATAACCACTGTAGCGATGCTTTCCACCCTCCTTCACTAATTGAGAATTGTTTCTGGGTGATTCAATTCTCAATGAAGACTGACTGTTTTAAACCATTTCTTCCCAGATGACACAGGTGGGGCAGTAACCCACAACATATGGTAGGCAGGAGGTGTCCCCCAACAGTAGGCCCGAAGATTCATTTTCGGATCCCCAAGAACTGGCGGGAGATGGAAATGGAGGCCAAAAACCTCTGAATCGTTTCCATTACCAGAAAATGGGGGCGAAAAACCTCTTAATCATTATCATTACCAGAAAATTGAGGCGAATGGGAGGATATGGTTTGAATTTAAAGGGGCAAAAATCGATTTCCATGCTCTTCCCTCACAAATATATGTGGGCTAAGGGTTATATATATATATATATATATATATATATATATATATATATTTGAAAACAAATTTGGGGCTAT
>ML779253.1:804469-856868 GCA_009831015.1 Picea engelmannii | reverse complement strand
TATATATATATATATATATATATATATATATATATATATATATATATATATATATATATATATATATATATATATATATATTTGAAAACAAATTTGGGGCTATATATAGGTAAACCAAAAAAACCTCTCTATGTAAACAATTCACCCAACCAAAATTCCAAACCTCTTAATTTCGCTTATCTGCGAAATTTCGCCCCAAAAATCACCTATGGTGGGAGCCTCTCAGGTTGATTTCGGACTTCTTATCCTACCCATATGTTTTAGATCGGACTGTCGACTGTACCCACCTAGGGACTCACTGTGTATTGGTGTCTTTAGTTGCGATAATCTTTAGGTACTTACACAAGGTGACGGTGAAGGGAAGTCTCACTGTACCTAGAATAGACATTGGTCAACTTCACTCGGGCTCCGTGGAGGGTAAATCCACAATTACTGCATGGAATCTTGCACCAAGGTGAAATTCCATTAAGCAAGTTGCCATTGTAACTCTTCCACCATATCCTAGCCCCTTATTGACTTGATCACGCGACGTTGGATTTCATCACCAACTAGTACGATCATCGAGATAAGTTTTATCTTCTTGGTTGATTCCTAGATTTTATTAGCGTATGTTGTTTCTTTTTGTTAGTTGGCCCTATATTTTTAGTGTGTTCTGTTATTCTCCACAATTGATCTTGTAGATGATAAAGGTCTTCATCGATCATGTAGGATGCAAGGGCTTCCTCCGAAAAGCTATCAACCCTTATCTCCTAACCCTCTAGAAGACAATTACCGTAGAGAGGTAGAAAATCAATCCAACGTTGGAAGTGTTATTGCTCCTCCGTTAGATAACTCATAAGGTGCTTTGATTACGGTTGAAAATCCCACTACATCTATGTCGGTAACCCCTCTGGAACCACTTTTGGTTCGTTTAGACTCCCTTGGGAACATCATAGATGAAGAGGTCCCACGATTACCATAGAGGAATTTTACCAAAACATATATGGGATCCACAAAACCAATCTTTGGTGATGAGTATTGGACTCTTATTCGCCCTAGCACTACAGTAGATACAAATCCCACACTTGCTCATTATGTATGGAGGACTTCATCGAGACGCGATCTCTATGAACATTTTGCATCCTTTCGACAACCCTTTCATCCTCATGACCCTCCTAGTGAAACATGACCATCCGTTCAAACCATGAATCACCCAGTTGATCAGGTTATTAACCCTACTATTACACCAGCACAAGTCCATCCTAATGCTAGACTCATCACCTCTACTCATCTCCAAGGCACTTCAATCCCTACCCCCATTTCTACAAGCTTTTACTCTACAACTCCACATGATCCTGCTGGGACATCTTCTCACCCGATAATGCAGACCCCCGCTGGCCAAACACAACCAGCTGGAGGGAAACCACCATCTAAAAAACCTTTTCCTCCTGGAGGACTACCTTTCCATGGCATGCCTACCCCTCCTGGGGGAAAACCCCTTTTTCATGCTCCTCCTGGAGGGCACCCTCCATTTTCCAATCATACCCTGGTCATTAATCCACCGCTGGTAGGGGGGAAACCTTCATTTGCTAGAAACCCTCCACCATCCTGGAGGTTATCTTCAGGAGGAACTTTTATTCAACCCCATGTTGGGGGGCGCTCATATAATAATCCACGAGGAGGAGTATCAAATCCTGTTCCTTCCAAAACGTTATACGGACAACCTTATCCGGGCGACATCCCAAACACCACCTGGAGTTCTCCGAGACCACAGTCTTATCCTCCTCATGGGCCTAATGTGTATCTGCCTCCAGGGTATACTCCTTACCATTCTTAAGGGAAAAATGTTTATCCTCCTCATGGGAAAGCAAATCACTCAGCCTATAATGCTTAGAACCCACCAAGTTATGCAAATGTTTCTCATCCATCATCAAATCCTGCTTATCTTGGCCAACAACAACCGTATGTAGAAGGACCTACTGGTTACAACTATCCACCTAACCCAGTTTATGGTCCTACTGGTGTTCCTATGACACACTAGTATCATCTACAAATTAACCGACAACTACCTTTCCTTGTGATTTTGGATCTCCCAGACTTGTCTCGGTTAACTAATGATCCTATTTTTCATTCACCGGTTTGGCCAGTCATTCCAGCTAAACTTCCTTCTGATATTCTGAAATTTGACGGAAAATCTGGCGAAGATCCAAACAACCATGTGTTGACTTTCCATTTGTCGTGTTCATCAAACTCCCTCATGGATGATTCTGTACGTTTGCGTATTTTCTAGCGAACACTTACTGGCTCGGCAGAAAAGTGGTATATTGAACTACCACGTGCTTCTTTTCATAATTTCAATTCCCTTGCCATGTCTTTCTTCATGCACTTTCAACTACCTATTCGCTACAAGAGGGGTATTGAACTCTTGAACTCCCTTTGTCAAACTGAATCTGTGCATATCTCTAACCATATTCATGAGTTGAGGTGACAACAAAGGATGATCAAGGTAATAATTACTGACATATTATTGGTGGAATGGTTTACTAAATCACTTTTACCCCCGATCGCTCGCGATGTCGATATGGGTGGTGCGGTCACTGAGGAACAAGACATCGCTCAGGCCTAGTATTTATATTTATTTTATTCATAATCTGGTACTTTGTATGATTTTCTTCCGAATGTTGCTCGAGCTAATACCGATCCATCTAAGCCATCATCTTCATCCCATGCAGATGGTGTTATCGGTTCCGTCAAAACTCAATCTACTTCCCAATTGACCACACTCTCCTCTACCTCCCCCCAAACTCATATCTCTGAGGTGAATGTCGTTCAATCTGCCCCTTCACAACAATCCGGAGGTAAGAAGAAGACAAAGAATAAATCAAAAAATAACAATGAACTTGACCAAAAAATCAAGATCAGACACCTGCTACCGAAAAGCAAACACAATGGAAACTAAAATTCATGTGTATCATTTGTAGTGACGATCACTACACTCGAGACTGTCCACTTCACAATGAAGTGGCCAAAATTTTCCAAGGAAAGTCACAACCCACTGTGCTTACTCATCCTTTTCCTCAGGAGCAATCCATGGTTTCTCAAACCCCCTCTCTTGGGGGCAATTCTAGCCATCCTAATGATGAGGCCTCGTCGAGTGCACATATTTATATGTTTCATGGGATTAATTTGACCACTCACTCTAATACATATGACACACCAGGTAACCCTGACAAAGGAAAAGACACTAACAATACATGTACTTTATCATATCCATCACTGTACTTCGTTAGTATTCCATCGGTTATTCCTCCATCTAGACCACTTCAGATTGAACAACCTGTGTTTGACTCTATCTTACGCCCTCCTAAGAGAACTATACGTAAAGCTACCTTTAATCCTAGTTCACGTGCTGCCCAAAATTACAACATTGTTGAAGATTTGGCTCAAGCACCATGTGTTATGTCTGCGTTAGAAGTTCTACAACACTGCCCCAGTCAACGTAGAACGCTCTTGGCCACTATTGGCGCTATTGATCCTGAGTCGTCCAACCATATCATGTTTAACCTGATAATTATGCGTCTCGACTCTCTCACCAACTTGCTTTTCAAGTTGATGTTGTTGTTCGCAATCAACAAATCCACCAAACTATTCTGGATGAGGGAGCCTCAACTTGTGTCATGTCTTTAGCATGTTGGAAAGGTTTAAAATCACCCGCAATTAAAAAATCCCCAATGATGTTATGTGCCTTCAATGGGTGAGGTTTTCATCCCCATGGGATTTTACAGTCCCTGCCCATCCAATTGGGTGGAAAAACTATTACTGTTGATGTTGAGGTGGTCGATGCTCCCCTCGATTACAACTTGTTACTTGGAAGAGGTTGGTTTTATGCTATGACTGTTGTTGCCTCGCCGGTTTTTCGATGTGTCTAATTTCCTCATCAGGGAAAAATTGTCACTGTTGATCAGTTGGATTTCTGCATGACCGATGCTCGCGCTCTTTCTAACAACAATATTCCTTTCTTGGGAGACCACAAGATCACGTATGAAAGCATTGGTGTTGGCTTACTAAAAGATTCTAGCCTCATGGGTACCTTCCCTACACCACTTCCACCGACTACAAATCATATTTCCACCATTGATATGATTTCGACCACGACTTATCAATCTTTGGAATCATATGACCCTTGGATTGTACCTTGTCCATTGGAATTTGATGCACTAGGTGACACCATGCCACTTAGTCCAGTTGAAACATCATACGTTTCTATCCCATCCGCTTCTCCCTTGTCATATGACCGTACTCTATTGGCTCTTGTTGTTTCCTCGATGCAATCACAGTTGCATTCCTTGCCGTCTGCGATCGATTACATTTCCCCAAATTTTCCCTTGAATGAATCTATCATGGAAATGTTGCACATTGATAAGATAACTTGGGATGATAACCATCATTGATCCTCTTTTCTTCCCCCTCGTGAAGACATTCGGGCAAATATACAGTCTATCTCCCCTCCTGATGACGATTTTATATTGTCTCCCATGCCTTCAACTTCCGATGATTTAGATCCGGTAGTTGACATGGTGATTTCTTCAGTAGGGCTATTGAATCCTGATCTCCTTACCCCTGTCATGGCCCTCGACATGTGTTTCTTCCAAAATTATTATCTTCCATCCAGTGAAGATCTCTTGGAAGCCATGACCGAGTTTTGTCCCTTGACATGGTATCCTTCCAGAGCGTTATTCTCTTGGAAGCCATGATCAAACAAAGACCTACGAGCATAGTTTCTCTTTTTTGTAGCAAGCTCGTTACAAAATGAAACAGAGGTCAAGCATAGTTTTCCTTTCTGTAGCAAGCTCGTTAAAAAATGAAATAGAGGTCGAGCATAGTCTTCCTCTCTGTAGCAAGCTCATTAAAAAATGAACCAACAATCTGGGGATCAGACCCGGAACCCTAAGCATAGTTCTTTTCCTGTGTCAAGCTCGTTAAAAAATGAAATAGTCACCTCTCTTGAACCTTCTTTTCATCCACCCTTCTCCTTTTTCTCATCTGGTAGAGAAATTGTTGACAACCTCAGAGTCGGTGAATGAATTGAAGCTTGGAGGGCATGTCTCCATCCTCTGATGATCATTCTATAGTTAAGACACTAGCTTTCAATCTGAGGGCATACCAAGCTTAGTCTTTGTTCTTTCTCGTGCTCGTAAATACATGAGAATGCATCCGGGTACACTTTTATCTCTTTTTCGAACTTGTATGGATACACTAAAAAGGAACCCCCTGGAGTCTCCTTTAAGCTCTTTTCAGACTCTCTAACCATGAAAATATTGTCGAGTGATCTTGCTTCCTTTCCCACTCGTTAAAAGGTTTGAAAGGGCATCTTTCAAGTGATAATTTATCTCTTTTTTGGCCTCGCGAGACTAACATTATGAAAAAGAACAACATTGGAGTCACCTTTAATTTCTTTTCAGACTCTCTAAACATGAAAATATTGTCGAGTGACCTTGTTCTCTTCACGCTCGTTAAAGTATTTGAAGTAAATGTCTATTGAGCGATAGTTTATCTCTTTTTCAGTCTCATCGGACTACTTTATGAAAAAGGAACTGAGAGAGTTCTCTTTTAAGTGTTTTTCAAAACTCTATAATCATGAAAAAGCTTCAAGTTTTCTATCTTTGCACTCGTTAAACAAACATCAACAGGCCCATACAGGACCGAACCCTTACTTCTTTCAGTTCATTAAACAAAGGAACAGGAACTTACCGAAGGTGATTTATATCGAGCATGTGTTACCCTCCTCGAGCTCGTTAAATTAAAAGGAGGTACTCATCTATCTGGATGGGGGAAAAATTGAAAGAAGTAAGCCAAGAAGTTTTTGAGAACATTACCAGTAACTCTTAGAGTCACCCTTGAACACGACACTTTGTCTTTGCACACATATTAATCCAGTGAACCTCTGCACTCAACCAATCCTCTGAGTTTTTCTTACTCCTTTGGGTCACTCGATGAATGTCACAGTATCCACTGCATCATCAGGTTTTGGTCCATGTCATGTTTCTGCTATTGTGCCTCAGTGTTCAAGGGAAGTATCTGCCTCGAGAGTCAACCATCACAAATATCTTGTCTCAATACCCATGTCATTCCATGTTCCTTTGATCTACCAAATTACATCTCTGTGTCTGTTTCGTGTCGTTGATAGGGGATACATCAAGGCCCTCCTTTGACGAGTCTATTCCTGTCGACTTCAACACATTATCCAGGAACTAGACTTAGAAACTAGTTAGTACTTTGGGACCTGCATGCCTCAATGGCAGGCCTCCTCATGTTCGATAGTTGGTTTACATCACTGACCTGTGATCAGATGATTCCACGGATGTTCAAATTTAGGTCATCTATTCACATTCGTTGGAATGTACTAGAATACCTTGGGAATCATTGATATCAATGGTGATCTCCCTCGCGCTTGTTAACATTTTACATCATTGACTAGTTATCAAGTGGTTCCTACCATGTTCGACATCAGGACATCTATTCACATGGTTAGATTCATACTACATCGAGATTGGTAAGAAGACCCTGGGTTGAGTGATCGCTCTTATATGTACTTTTCCCATGTTGCAAAGGAGTTTCTTTTGAACAATGACACATATACTATTACATAGATCCACTTTGTATTGGTCGTGGCTATGTCTTGTCATCTTGTAGATCCACTGTGTATTCTTCGTGGATATGATTAGTTTAGTTCATGGGAGTATAGATCCACATTGTATCCTCGATGGCTATCCCTTTTATCAATATAATTATGGATCCCCAGTGTATTTTATGGCGGCCATATCTTGCAAGTCTTGATCACCCAAGCATAGGTATGCCTGCCTTCAGTTTGAAACATGTCATAATATTTGTTGGATGTTTGTTTGCAGCTTCTACTAGGTTCTCTGAGTCCACACACTTGATTTAAAGATTTGTAAAAGTGTTTCAACCATCATTCTCTCTTCTAACCTCACACTTTAGGGAGCATTCTATTACACATGAAATTTGCACACCTAGGTACCTCTCTCTAAGTGTCGTAAAGATTCGTATAAGTGTCGCATACACCTTGACACCATGGAATAACCTATGTCACAATCCCTAGTCAATGTGGAGGAGGGATATATTACTTGAATACCAAAATACTAAGTACACATGAATTATTATTAATATTCATGGAAAATAAATTGATTACGTGAGACAATCAAGTGCACATGAATTATTATTAATATTCATGAAAAAGAAAGTAATTAAGTGTGAGGATCCACCTCACATTTGGTTTCCTATTTTTTAGGAAAGGTGGAGGATCTCATGGATGGTTGAAATATTTCCTCCTTAAAATCCTTGAGAGATATTTTCTCCCCATAATACTTAAGAGATATTTTCTCCCTAAATATCTTAGAGATCCCTTTCTTAGTGGATCTGATGAGAGATTCTCTCCCTAGTGGTTAAGTCTCCAAATCTTATATAATGAGGGATTTCCATGGAGGAGGGGGAATGGAGATTGAGAATTATACCAAACTTATGATCTCATGAGTGGTATGTCATTTGGAGCATCAGCATTCTATCCGTGGACTGTTTAAGCAAGGGTTTGGACAAGGGGAACTTGATGAAGTTGTTGCACTCACATCTATGGTTGTAAGTTTTCTTCATTGTTTTTCTCATTAATATAATATGCTTAGCCTGTTTCTTTCAAGTCTGTATTTGATCTCACATGAATTTGTCTCTAATAAAGAGATCTATTTCGAATTAATCTCAGTAGAGTAGGAAGATGGTTGTATCTTTGTTTGTCTACAGGTCTTATCGAGGAGTTTAAGATTGGATCTCAACTCGAATTGTGCAGGGACAAACACCAAGTAAAAAGGTACTTATTTTCTCCTTCCTCCTCGGAAATTAGTTTATCTAGATCTAAAAGGAAGTCAGTGTCCATGTTAGGTACCTTCTGTCTTAAGAGTTAAGAGTCTAGCTCTCAAGAGGAGATCTACCTGTTCGCAGGGAGATTTTCCCACAACAACTACTACTAATATTTTATATTGTCCATTGGATATGGGTAGTCCTTCAATGAAATCCATTTAAATTCTTCCCTTTTTTGTTGGGAATGTGTAACGGGTGGAGTAACCTGGGGGTCGACACATTTTCATTCTTTTTCCTTTGACATAGATCACATTCTGCTACATATTTTTGAATATTTGCACTCATCCCTTTCCAAAAAAATGATCTTCGTGCATTATAGTATGTTTTGAAAAATCCTACATGACCTGTAGCTGGGAAATCATGACATTCTTGAAGAACCTTGGCTTTAAATATTGACTTGGTATATAAGTAGATTCTCCCTTTATACCATAAGATGTCGCTTTTCCATTGGAACTTAGGATATTGATTTAAATTGTTGATTATAGAGAAAGTCTCCGAGTTTTTTGATACTCAGTTCAGATTTCATCCAACCATTCTGGAATGGCTATTGATATTGCAAAAACTTGTGTTTCGTCATCTTTTCGTGATAGGGCATTAGTCACGATGTTGTCTTTTCCTCTTTTATGTAGAATTTCCATATCAAACATGGTAATTTTATCTATCCACTTTTGTTTTTTGGTTGACAATGTTTTTTGTTGTAACAAGTACTGGAGACTGTTATGATCTTTGTGTATCAAGAACTTACTTCCCAATAGATATTGGCACCATTTTGTTAATGCATGCATGATGGCAATAATTTCCTTATTGTAACTGGATTGTAAGCATTCTGTTTGATTTAATTTCTCTCTCTCAAAAGCTATTGGGTGCCTATCTTGCATCAATATTGCTCCAATTCCAAAACCTGACACGTCACACTCGATGATGAAAGTTTTGGAGAAGTCAGGTGTTGCTAATACCGGGGTTGTGGACATAAATTTTTGTAAGTGTTCAAAACATTTTTGTGCTTCCAAATTCTATTGGAAAGAGTTTTTCTTAAGGATATTTGTTAGAGGGGAAGTTAAATGAGCATAATTCTTGACGAATCTTCGATAATATCCTACCAATCCTAGAAATCCTTTTAACTTGGATATGTTTTTGGGATTAGGCCATTCCGTGATTGCCCTGATTTTCTTGGGGTCTACCTTGAATCCTTTTTTGGATATGATGTGACCAAGGTACTCTACTTCCTCCTTTCCCTCCACTCCCCATTCTCCACTCCTCTGCACCCTCTTGTAACCCTTTCTCTGATACCAATGTGAAATATACAAGGGTTTCGTAATGAACAAATTCACTATGAATCCATAATAAGATATATATAATAATAATTCATTGTAAAATAATGATGATATTACAAAGATAGGGCCTGCTTATATATATGCCCTTTATGTTTTTATGAAGAGTAATGACTTTTAGTCATGACCTTTTATTACATTAATGTTTAATTTTACTTTTATTTATTATTTTAATGTCTTTATATTATATTACTTATTTATTGTGACAATCACACCAGCTCGCTACACAAGTGTTGTAGGTACACAGAGGTTAAAGGAAATTGGATAAGTATTGATGGATGATACAAAACTCATGTTTAGCCTCCAACAATGTTTCAACCACTGCATAATTGATTTATTTTTAATAAATCAAACACGCTACACAAAGTCTGCAGGGCACGCTACGCAAGTTTTGGAAATGATTGTTTTTGCAGTCAACTTCAAGATCATTTTCTAACCAACTAAAGAGGATTTTGGAAAAAAACAGAGCATTTTTTGTCAAGAATGAACTCAATAAAAAAAAATTCTCTCATTTTTTACATAGGTGTCATATTTTGAGAGATTTGAATGAATATTTACGGCCCATTTTTCTATATTTAAGCATTTAATGATTTCTTGTTTTAGTCATCATCTTTGGGTGCAGATACCTAGGATATAGATAATAATTTTTGAAAAAAAGAGAGATTTTTGTCAAGAACTAATCCAATAACAAAAACCTCTCTCATTTTTTACACAAGTGTTATTATTTGGAATATATGAAATTATCTTTGAGGTCTATTTTCCAGAATTTCACCAAGCCAGATTTGCTGACAAAGTTCTAGAATCTTTGAAATTCGACTTGATGGACCTCCAACTGAGCAAGGTGGATCCAAAATTGATATGGATATTGAATGTTGGATACTCTCCTATCAGAGCCCATTAGTTTCTCTTCAGTCGGCATATTTTTAGTTGTTCAAAAATCAAACCCTAGATAGAAGGATATGAGCACATGTTTGGCAAATATTCTTTCCTAAGCTATTGTAAAAACTCTCTATTTTTCCCAAAGATGGATTTTGACCTCCTTAGTCTAGAATATGATATTTATATATATATCTGAGAAATTTGAATGCGTAAAAGGTTGGCAGAAGCACAAAGGACAAATCTTACTTGAATATTGTACAAACTTCTGAATTTGAATGAAATTCTAGTGCAGATATCCAAAGTTTTTTCATAACAAAGATTCTTGTGGTGATGACATGAAGTTTGTGCTTCCTAGTATGTATGTTCTTCTAGTTTACTTTACATTTCATATGCAACATTTCATTTGTTTAAATTGGATATCAAAGGGTCTGAAATTCATCTAAACCGTGCTTTAGATTCAAGCAATTTAAAGTTTTTTTTTTTCTTAACTTATCATAATTCATCTTTCATGGTGCTCTGATTTTTGTTATGTGTTTCTTCTTTTTTCCATCCTACACAACAAATTAAAAACTGAAAGGTCATCACCTACCTAGCCTTTGCTTCCTTGAGAGATGTACCTACCAGACATTGTGTTCATTTTCTTTCAAAGATTGACTCCATTTCCCAAATAGATCCCTTTCTTCTTGCGAGCAAACCCCATAAAATATTTTCACCTATCAAAAAATCTAGCTACTATTCCTCAAAGAAAATCCTTTTTTATAGACCAAGTGACAAGAGAGATCACTCTCTAAACTGAAAGGCTAGTTTCAGTTCTGAAGTGGTTTTGTGGTTACCTTTGTGAGTTGCCTCCTTGTCCTAGGCAATTTACTTAGTGTTAACATTTTTGGCGTCATTGTCAAGGAGTGAAGGTGAAATATTCCCTAGGATAAACAAAAAATTTCATATCTAATTGGTGATGGTGGACAATAGTCAGACACTAAGAAGCTGTAAATCATCCATCTGGGGACTCCATTATCACTTGTATCCATATGCTAGAGTATCAATGGTGACTCTATTTTCTGAAGGTTTTAAAGCTTGAAAATGGTACTAGTGACTCCACTAGATTTGATGAAGAACTCAAATGTTGCTACAATGGTTTCAAGGTATGCATGTTTGGAATTTTCACAAAGTTATGGTTTTCCAAATTCTTTACCCAAGGATGGATATTGTTTAAGCAATGGTCAAAAAATTAATGGTGAGGATTTGAGTTTGGATTTGAAGCATATATCAATTTTTCGTGAATTTACTTATCTTATTAGAATCAAGAATGAAGATGTATTCCTTAGGCTATTTTATGACTCGTTCCAAGGAAAATGTAGAAGTTGGGTTGAATATTTACCCACCAAATCCATAAGATATTTTTCAGTTTTTTGGGTTATTTTCTTGGAAACATGGATGGAAAAAGCATAGTTTGTAGCAGATTCACTTTTCAATCAAGGTTTTATAGAATGGAAGGATACATACACTGATGAGGAAGTTGAAGAAAACTTGTCTTCAATTTTTACTTCTTATTTAAAGTCAAGTAAATGTAGTTCAGAAGATAAAATCCAGTTTTTGGATGAATTTTCCAAGGACATTAAGAAATAGCTATAGGTTTTAAAAGATCAGGAAATACCCCTAACTGTTCAATTTTACGGTCTTTCTTTTGAAGCTTCATTTCAATAGAACCAAAAAGACACATTATTGTCTTTGTCCTTTGATTTCAAAGATCTTGTAGCAGACTATACAGAGGAGTGTTTTGACTTAAATTTTCAGCGATTTTTTCCCTATGGAGACAAATTACAACATCAATTTCCTTTTTTGTTACATGTTCCAATCTCGATCTCGTCGAAGCACAGTCAAGAAGCCATGTTAACTAAGCAACTACTTGACCGGTTTCATTTTCATTTCAGTGTTATTTGATTCAACATTTGTCTTTAGTAGATTAGAGTAGGATTGTGTGCCAATAAGATCATAGTTGAGCATTCTTCAGTAGTTTTTAATTCAGTTTATAGTCAGCAAGGTGAAATAAGTGCAAGCTCTAGTTTGCAGTTTTGATTCAGTTGCAAAATGATTTGGTTATAGGGAATGTGATCAGCCCAATGGATAAGGCACCTAGTCTACTATTCTTTGCTACCTCACAGGGAGGACATCATCCCCATTGGAGCCAAATGTTAGCATCAATATTTTCAAAGTAGAGTTATAGGGTTGTCAGCAATTTACAAAGTCATGCCTTGGTATTGAGAAGACCAATGCATTCTAACTTGATTCATTGTGTGTGTGTGTGTGTGTGTGTGTTCCTTTAAAGAGTTGTGTCTCATTAAATGTTGTCAAGGTCATTGGGTCATTCTCAAATAAAATCTAATTGGCATGTGGAAAAGAGTCAAGTCATAGGTCTAGGTGAAGTGGTTTTTTGATGATGTCATGGAGCATAATGAAATATTATGTATATTGGAGGGTCATCAAATATCATTATGGCATTTTTAATACCTATAAAGTTGCACATGCTGTGTAAATATGATGCGCAGGTGCCTAGGTGCTACCCAAAGTGTCTTGTCATCCAAAATGAACCTATCTCTATCAAAATCCCATTTGCTTAGCTTACATTTGTCTTTTATCACCTGTTTATCATTGCAAAACATCCTCCTTGAGCGATCAGACCTCTGTTCCACATCAAATTTGAATTACTCCACCCGCTATGTGTCCTCTTCTCACCCTACACATCCTTTGTTTTCGATGTGCAAGTGATGAAAGGTAAAGCCTAGTGTCTACCAAACATCCTACACCTGCAATTCTAAGATCTAGATTCAGCTCTGCACTATGGTGAACCATTTGACAATGGAGTAAACCTTAGCCTTGTTGCTCGTTGTGCAAATTTTATTGAAAAATTTCAGCCTTTGAGCCTTCTCATCTTTATTAGTACCATTTTTATTTGTGCATCTCTCTTAAATGCTCAATCAAAACTGAGAAAAAGTGCATTGTTGTTTAGACAGGTAAGAAGCTTGAAAAGACAAAACCTATCATTGAAAAAAGAAAATAGGTTTCTCAAGCAAAGAATGCAAGTTGATGATGAAGTTAGAAGGAGGTTAGGGATACATGCAGAGGTAGTTAAGATTTAGGTTCATTCCTACACCATTTTTGTTTTTTGAAGAACCCTTGAAAATACACCAGTTTTGACTTTTGTTGAAACCTGCATTGTACAGAGTTTGTGTAGCGATCTTGCACTACACAAATTATGCAAGCATATTTAAAGATGATAAATACTAGAAAATAATTTGTGAGTGGCCCAGTAGGCCCAACGGTCATGAATAGCCTCCACATATGTTGCAACCACCATTTGGATGTGTCTTGAAGAAAAAACTAGTTGTGTTGTGCAAAACACGCTATGCAAATGCTGAAGGTCACATTTACACAATGAATCACACCAGCTCACTACACAAGTGTTGTAGGTACATAGAGGGTTAAAGGACATTGGATAATGATTGATGTATGATACAACACTCATTTTTAGGCTCCAAAAATGATGAATCCACCACCTAAATGAACTTTTTTAATAAATCAAACACGCTACGCAAAGTCTATAGGGCATGCTACACAAGTTATGGAAATGACTATTTTTGCAGTCAAATTCAAGATCATTTTATGACCAAATGGAGAAGAGTTTTGAAAACCCAAAGTGGTTTTTTTCAAGAATGAACTCAATAAAAAATACCTCTCTCAAATTTGACATAGGTGTCATAGTTTGAGAGATGTGAATGAATCTTTACGACCCATTTTTCTAGATTTAAGCATTTCATGTATTCATGTTTAGTCATCATCTTTGGGCACCTATTTTAAGGATCTGGAGAAGAATATTTGAAAACCAAAAGTGATTTTTTTCAAGAACGGACCCAATAAAAAAAACCTCTCTCAATGTTTACATAAGTGTTATTATTTGGAAGATATGAAATAAACTTTGAGGCCTATTTTCCAGAATTTCACCAAGCCAGATTTGTTGACAGAGTTCTAGAATCTTTGAAATTCGATGTCTCCATTCCTCAATATTGTCACTCTTGTAAAAGTATATCATTCCACTATCAGTATTGAGGAAAAATGAAGTTGAAAGAGCGTTGCTTAACCAAACCAATTTTTCAACCTATCAAAATGAAAGATTACATCATTGTTGAATATGGGAAACTCAAATAATCCACTCAAACTATGTCACAAAAAATAGGTGGGAAAAAGTTCTTCAAGAAAGGAAGATGCAATATCCAACATCCTATAAGAAAATAGTGTGACTATCATAGTTCATATTGGAATGATTCATTTGAATGAAAATATTATAAGACATTCTTGACACAGATGTCTACATCCAAATTAGGTCCAATTGCAACAAATATGGATAAATGTATCATGAATTCGATCCAAAATCATCAACTCTATCGGTGTTGACTTCAAGAATCATATCAAATTTGACCATGGTCGATAAAGAGGAAAGTGAGTGACTATTCCATACATGGATATGGGTGAAATACAACCCATTACATCTGATTGTGGACAATTTCAATCAAAAAAAATGTCTCTAAATACCTTATAAAGAAATTGGGCCTTGTTACTACTCCACTTATGCATCCTTACAACATCAATTAGATGAAAGATGGACAAAGAACTTTGAATCACATAACAATGCAATCTTGCCTACTTTATCAAGCCTTTTAAGGATGAAGTAATTTGTGACATAAAACCACTCTCAATAGTTGATGTTCTATTTGGAAAACCATATGTATGGGATAGACATGACAATTATCAATCTAGACCACATAAATTTATTTTCATTATCAAAGATTAGTGGTATGGAATTCCTAAATTTCAAGCTAAGTCAACAATATCTATAGTTTCAGAAAAAGAAGTAAAAAATCTTATCAACCATGCTTAGAAATTCATGTTGTTAATGATTGAACCTTAGTGTTTTGAGAAAATCATAGTAACTAGTCAAGTCTCCACTCACAACAACTAACGAAAATAAAAATAAAAATCAATAGAGTACTTGAAGAATACAAGGACATACTCAAAGAGATAACTTGAGTACCATTATATTTCCAAGTAAAATGATCCATATATCTTGTTCATGGCTCTTCATCAGCCAATGCATTTGTTTACAAAAGTTCTATTTTAGAGAATAAATAAATCCATAGACAAATTCAGGCATTGATCCATAAAGGGAAAATTTGACCTAGTTCTTCTCCTTCTGGAAGTCCAGTGGTCTTAGTTCCTAAGAAAGATGGAACATGACAGATGTGCATTAAAAACAAGGCTCTCAACAAAATCTTAGTAAATAATTAATATCATCTTCATAGAATAGAAAATCAACTTCATTATTTGAAAGATTCTAAATCATTTAACAAACTCAACCTCAAGTTAGGATGTCATCAAATCTCTATAGAGTCCTCAGATGTATGAAAAACTACTTCCAAAACTAAGGGAGGCTTGTTTAAATTCATAGTCATACCTCTTGGCCACATCAATGCGCTTGAATATTTCATGAGGTATGTGAATGACCTTATTAGATCTTTAGGAGGTAAATGTGTCTTTGTTTATTTAAATGGCATACTCATTTTTAGTAGATTATGGGATGAGAATTTACAACACCTTCAACAAGTGCTCAACACTCTCGGTAGCATAAAATTTGCATGAAGTTGGAGAAGTGTTTTCTTACAATGTACTTGGGATATTTGATCAAATCTAAAGGCATTCAAGTTGACCTAGAAAATATTCAAGTCATCAAGGATTGGCCCTATTTGAGAAACATTCATGAACTAAGGAGTTTCATTGGTTTAGCATTTTTTTATCATAGATTTGTGTTAATATTCAACCACATTGCATGGTTGATAAATCAATTGACTGAAGGAGGTGTAAATACAACATTGAAATGGAAAATAACACAATAATAAGATTTTGAAGAGCTTAAGGAAAAGCTTTGTATAGCTCCACTGCTCATGCTACTTAATTTGCATTGGCCATTTGAAATTGAGACTAATGCTTCAGATTATGCTATGTGCATAGTGATCACTCAAGTAGGTCACCTAATAGAATTTTATTCAAACAAATCCATTGATATTGTTTGTAAGTACTTGACTTATGAAAGGGAATTGTATGAAATTATACAAGCACTTAAGAAATCAAGACATTAATTTAAAGGTAAAAAATGATCATTCATATAAAATAAAAACCTGTATTGTTCACTCCATAGTATATTTTACAAACTATAGGACAACTCAAGTGAATTAGTTACCTATAGTAATTGATTTGGTGATTAAGCATTCGAAAGGCAAATCCAATGCACCAATTGATTATCTTATCTAACCACTAATCATTTCCCTTTTTAATGTTAAGTATGCATGGATATGATACCATTAATTGGCCTCAATTTTATGAATATGGAACTAATTTCTCCTTGGTGTATTGAAAAATCCAGATAGGTAATTTGATTTACATCAACTATCACTTGAAGGACAACTTGCTTTACAAGTTAGGACATGTTTGTGTACATCTAGGTGAGTAGTTGCATAAGCTTATGTGTGATCCACATTACATCAAAACAATAGGTCACTTTGGAGTATCAAAGAATCTTATGGTACTATAGAAGTATTTCTATAGAATTCACTCAAGTTGAATGTTGACAAATATATCAAGTCATGTGTTGCTTATGCCATCACCAGGCCACCAAATCCTTGATAGAGTTTGTATAAACCCTTGCCTATTCTAGATTTACCGAGGGAATCCATTTGTATGGATTTCTTGAATACATATCCTGTCACCAAGAACCAACATGATGCAATTCTAGTAGTGGTTAATATATTTTTTGAAACGACTATCCTTACACCTAGTTTCAAGAAGACTACAATTTCTTAGAAAACTACTCAAATCTTGTTTGAGTGTGTTTGGAAGAACTATGGTCTACCAACTTGAATAATCACCAATCATGACTCGATATTTGTTAGCATCTTTTGGGAAAAAGTCTAGTAGAAAATTGACACACAACTATTTATGTCGGCAACATTCCATCCTCACAAATATGGATAGATTGAAGTTCTAAATCACATGGTGGTATAATTGCTTCATATGCACAACGAAAAAGCATCACAAAACATGGGATGATATTTTCCCATATATCCAACATAGTTATGACTGATCTCAATACAGTTTAATCGAAAAGAGTCCATTTGAAGTCTATTATTGATTTAATCCCTTAGAGATTATTGAATGAGTCAATCGAATGACTAATTCTTTTGACACAGAACAAGAATGTAACATCTTGCTCTTGCATGCCCTGAGCAGACTTATTCTTTGAGGACACTTGCGTGCAAGTGATCCGGGACATTATACTATTGGGTGTTTGGATTATGATTATGAGATATTGTGGATTTGATGATATGTTATTTTTGTTGTATTTAAATCGACAGGTGCTATTGACTGGGTTCTCCTGAGTGTGCAAGACTATGGACGTTAGAGAATGTCGAGGCACCAATGAAACTCCTTGGACTCCAGATCGAGTCAGAGAGTGGACTGTTAGGGTTTGAATGTTGTTGATGTGACATATGCACATATGATTAGGTATTATGATGTTGATTATTATCACTGACATGTTTCCTTGATGGATGCAGGCTGACGATAGCTTGTTGACTAGACTCACATTTGGAGTAAATGGGTCACGCACAACAAGTAGAGACATTGGAGGAGAGGTGTGGCAGCAGCCCTGCCACAACCTGCTAGACCTCCCGTCGTGGCTTGAACTATAGGTTAACGATTACCTAGTTTGAGAAGACCCATGATGGAGTGAGGGCACACTATGATAGTCGTTCAGGATGATTCTAAAGGGCATGCAATAAGGAAGGGTCCTTATTCCTTAGAGCCCCTTAGTCTCCCACAAAATCACATGATGGAGTATTGACTCCAAGGGTTTGACGTCTACCAAATTCAGTCAAGAGGCGAGTGACACCCTTGGAGCACATAGTGCATCTTGAAGGGCATGTTGTACAAATAAAATGGAAAGAGGTGAGTGGCACCCTTGGAGCACTGTAATGTCCCCACTTTGGGACATCATTATATTAAAGAGTGTTATAATGACCAGAGTAGCCAGATGGATGTTATAGTGAGTACATGGACTATTGAGGGGTATATTTGGGTTCGGCTTGCATCAGTCATATTATTTCATCATCATGATCCATTCCGCACAACTTGGTTTTGGTTCTGTTCCATTCTGACTATTTCCATGATTTTGAGTTATTTTGGGCTATAGGTTAATTAAATTCACTAAGGAGGTCATATTGGTCATAATACTTGGAGGAACCTATTAGTGTAATAACTCATTGGAATCGGGAGGAGCAATACTATAGGATAGGATGATGACAAGTGAATTTCAATGGCTAGGGAAGCCA
The DNA here is from genome assembly GCA_009831015.1 of Picea engelmannii. Lineage (NCBI taxonomy): Eukaryota > Viridiplantae > Streptophyta > Pinopsida > Pinales > Pinaceae > Picea > Picea engelmannii. The sequence continues at coordinate 838,315 of ML779253.1, read as the reverse complement.
CAAGGAGAGATAAGGTACTTTTCAGAGGTAAGAAGGTTAATTAATTAATTAAAGTGATTTAATTAATTAATTAATAATTAAATAAAGAAAAGTCACTTTGGAGAGACAAGGTGAGTAGGGAGGATAAAAGAGAGATAGGGGCCTATATTCTCTCATTCATTTTGATTATCATTTTGATATCTGGCTTCTAGCTAGTGAGACCATGCACTTGGGGGTTTTGAGGGTTTTGACTTAACAAACCCTAGAGCTGAACTCGGTGGTGAAAGATCCCACCCAACCTGGTACAAGATTTTTCATGGAGGAAAAAGATTCCTCCCTCACCATTCTACATCATATCTATGTAGTTTCAGAAGGATTTTACACCAGCCACAGGTACGGAGAGAGAGAGAGGGCTCACCATTAAGGTTTACCAGCAAGGGGGGCGCATTTGTGGAGCTAGATCAATTTGTTTTTGCCAAGGAGAAAGTTTTTTGGAGATTCTAGTAACTGGGTTATCTTCGGAGAGACCATAACATCCTTCTTGGCCGATCCAGGAAGTATTTTGATGGAGCATTGATTTATTTGGAGAGTGGGACAAGTTCTCCAAGAGGAGGGGCACAATCTTGTACTAGATCTACTCTTGGAGAAGGCCCAATATTCATTTTTCAGCTAGAGATATATCCTATCTTGTTCCTAGAAATCATATCTACATTTCTAGAGTGTTTTTCTTGCTATTGGTGCCAAGGAGGGAGAGGGATGAATTATTGAGGGTATTCAGCTTTCGAGCAGGGCGTGACTTATCCTTTTTTGGGGTTTGGCACTTCAGAAGGCCCAGATCTCATCTTCGTATTCATCTATTGTAGCCAGGCTTGTATCTTCTATTCTTGATCTTTATTGAGGATTATCCTCATTTTGTTATGATCTATTAGCTATGTTGTACTAGATCTGTAGATCCATTGTATTAGGGTCATCTTCTTTATGAATAATATCAGATCTGAGGTATTTTGAGTTTTCTCTTATGTTGTTGATATTGAATTTGGTTGAGGTACATTCCATTGCTATATCTTCTTGATTATTGCTGCAAAAACACATAGAAATCATCATATTAAACCCTAGTGCAAGCTAAAAGAACAAATCAACAAAGTGTTTGATGAAATACCACAACCAAAAAACAATCAAAAATTCCTTAAAAACACAATGTTCTTGGCATCTTGGCTTGGGAACATTACAGTGGTATCAGAGCATTGATCCTCCCAGCGAGTCGAGATTAGCTCATGCAAAAATACAGTGGAGATGGATATTAAGGATTTTTCTATAGAGGTTGTACATTGTGAACGGGAATACTACACCCTTAGTGAGGGACTTAGGGCTGAGTTAACATTCCAATAGTATATATCCATAAACAATCGTAGGTGGAGAAAAGATGAGGTCATAGAGTGGGCCAACAGAATAGAGAGATACAAAACCAGAACAACTAGATGGAAGGAAGCACAAAGTAACCCCATTCCCACTAGGAGCAAGCAACTTTTCTATAGTTGCAAAGTGCCTTGGGAGCCAGATCATAGATGTAGGGGTAAAGGTAAGAAACACATTATTGAGGTGCACTATGATAGTGATGATGAGGTGTGTGAGGATGCAGAGATAGATGCTTATTTGGAGTAGTCTGATGATGCTAGAGACTCTTGCACAAAGGCTAGTGATTATGGCATGCTTGGCGAGGATAGTGACCCTTGCATATTGGAGGGATAGTTGGATGATATCACATGTACTTCATAAACCATATCACATAGTGTTGATGACCTTACACTTCAGCAGAGTGGTGACACTAGTGGGGGTTCACAGGTGTTAGATCCTAGACCTGATGAGATCCATATGATGACTGTGACACATTTGTCATCTTTTCAGACACCCATGATAGCCATGACACATGAGGATATCAATGGCATTTCAGATATGATGGAGGAGCCTTGTGTGAGGGATGCACACCATGGACATATGGATCCACATACCCAAGAGGAGATACACTACTTGGAGACAGTGGACCTTATACATACCTATCAGCATGAGGATATTGAGTCAGCTCTTTTGGAGACTCCATTAGTTCAGCAGGTTATGGAGACTGACAAATTGATGGGACACTTAATTCTAGGACCAGCCTGCAGTGCTGAGGACACACTTCTTATTGGTCAAGATGAACATAGCATGTGTTTGGACACATATGTATGCAATCCAGGCACAGATGTTAGTATCAGGGTGAGTGCACATGGGGATACAATTGCTCATACATGATACAATATGATTCAAAGGGAGTTAGTCGTTGGTGATGATGTGCATTCGCATATAGGAGGACCTAGTAGCACAGTGGACATAGGGCAGTTCAGTTCTTTATCTTTTGCAGAGAGAGTTTTTGGGGATTCCAATGTTGACACTAGCAGTGAGGGACATGAGGTAACACCTCAGCATGAGTGTGATCATGAGTCATGCTACCTGGTAATATAGTTGAGAGTCAGTGAGGACATGATCATGGCAGTCACTAGGCGCATTGATGATACACATGCATTGGTGGTCGATTGTTGTTGGAGGGCATTGTTAACACATAATGGTTCAGATGGGGGATTTTCCATAGATGAATTTCATACTCTCAGGGAGAGAGTGTCTATGATGAGGACCGAGTACCAACAGTTGTTGATGGACACAAACTATCTATTGAGGATTGTCGAGATGTATCATAGGGCCCTGAGGGAGCAGGAGTTGGAGGTGGACAAAATCACTCTTGAGTTGGAGAGCACTCGAGGATTATTGAGAGGCACAGAAACACCCCTTCAAGAATCAAAGTCCATATCATAGGAGCTTCTCAAGGAGATTCATCAAAGATCCACTACATCTATCTTAGTGGAGGCTCAGATATATCATTCAGTCACATTGCTAGAGGATGTTGGTGGTCTAGCAGAGGAGAACCAGTTGATGGAGGAACATGAGGAGTACCCAAAATCAATGATGAGTAGGGAGAGTTACGTTCCATAGGTGCAGGAGATACCCTCCATGAGGATATTTGAGATAGTCGAGCACTCACATAGACATGAGGACTCCAGAGACAGGGGCAGTTTTGAGGACACTTCCATTTATGTCCCGAGAGTGATTGACCTTCATGTAAAGGTTGATCGAGTGGTACACCCAGGATCCCTGATGTTGCAGGAGTATACTAGAGATTACATGAGAATAAAATGGTGAGTTCTAGCTCACAAAGACATGCATAGATGTACAGCGGGATTCAGAGTGGTGTATTGGTTTCCAGGGAGGAGACACACTTAGTAGAGCATGGAGTTGTCTCTCCTTTGTAGCAGCACATAGTACTGGGGGATCACCTTCATAGTAGAAACATCCATAGGGATGATGATGATGGGGATTCAGTGATGATTACAGGAGAGTATGTACCATGGGTACTGGTGTACAAGCTTTTGGTTGAATCCTTGGGATTGACCAAAGCATATGATACCTTCCATTCCTACAGTCAGCCACATATGTTTTTGTTATCTTTTCTCGACACTTTTATCATTGAAAGTAGTAGGAGGCAAGATAAATAGTGGAAGAGGACATGGAGAGTGGGTAGGCTACGACCACCTGACAGGAGTGCTTTTACGACATAAAACATGATAGGGGTGGATCATCATAGGAAAACAGTTGTGACTTTGTGCATGATGGTGAGGATAATAGGCCAGGGGATAACAGACGTCTCAGAGGTCGACACAGATATAGATTCTCATGAGGAAGAGCATGGAGGGCTTCTGACAGTGATCAGTATGACACATGAGAAGTTAGCGTGGATTGGAAGTGATAGACTTCCAAGTTTGGTAAGGGATCCAGGAGTTCACCTTGTTAATAGGTTGTTTCACTTTATGATGACCCAGGCTGCATTAGAGAGCCACATACTTAACTTTGGGTTGGTTTTGAGTGGGCTTGCAGGGGCTTGTCCTATGGAGTGAGACAATTTCTCCCTTTTGATCATCATGATCGAGCATAGAGATCGTTGGGAAGGTACTACTTCCACATATATTCTTTTACAGATGCAACTTTTGGACAATAGGTCCATTTGCCACAAGAATTCGAGCTTGAGGATCTAGGAGTGGGGGATCCAATATGTATACAGGGAGTATACAATCATGGTTAGAGTAGTGCAGTGCCAATGCAGTGATCTTTGGCAGAGACTAGCATGGGACCCGGGGATTGCAGGGTTGAGCATTTCACTGACTGATAGAGGCAAGTGGACCCTTGTAGGGGAAAGTTATTTTGACTTTCTAGTGAGCTTCAATGTTGAGAAGAACACATCACTTGAGGGTGTCTCATGGAGGTCTTGCAGTACCTCACTATGGCAGCATCATGCGCAGTTGATGGAGACCTTGTTGGTCTTGATATGGACTTGGAGGATAGACTCATTCCAGGATGAGGCCATGTGTCATGTGTAGAAGAATCCTTGTGTTGATATTATTCAGGATCATGATTCACAAGGTATTACAGTTCACATCCTGATATGGGACCCAGGGGCCGGAGTGCATGATACATCATCTTTGGATGGAGCCTACTGTGTGTACCACAGGTGGACATGGGACCCCAGTAATATATCTGGATGGTTTCAGTTATTTCTTGAGGACAATCAATATTCTATCAGGGAGGACTGTAATTGCCCCACTTTGGGACATCATTATATTACAGAGTGTTATGATGATCAGAGTAGCCAAATGGAGGTTATAGCGAGTACATGGAATATTGAGGGGTATTTTGGGGTTCATCTTACATCACTCATATTATTTCATCATCATGATCCATTCTGCATAGCTTGTCTTTGGTTTCATTGCATTATGATGATTTTCGTGATTTTGAGTTATTTTGGGCTATATGTTAATTAAATTCACTAAGGAGGTCATATTGGTCATAATTCTTGGAGGAACCTCTTAGTGTAATAGCTCATTGGAATCAGGAGGAACAAAACTACATAATAGGATGATGACAAGCATCTTTTAGTGGCCAAGGAAGCCACAAAGAGAGATAAGGTACTTTTCAGAGGTAAAAAGGTTAATTAATTAATTAAAATGATTTAATTAATTAATTAATAATTAAATAAAGAAAAGTCACTTTCGAGAGAAAAGTCAGCAGGGAGGATAAAAGAGAGATACGTGCCTCTATTCTCTCATCCATGTTGATTATCATTTTGATATCTAGCTTCCATCTAGTGAGCCCATGCACTTGGGGGTTTTGAGGGTTTTGACTTAATAAACCCTAGAGATAATCTCGGTGGTGAAAGATCCCACCAAACCTGGTCTAAGATTTGTCACGAAGGTGAAATATTCCTCCCTAACCATTATACATCATATTTGTGCAGTTTCAGAAGGATTATACACCAGACACAGGTACAGAGGGAGAGAGGGTGCACCATTGAGGGTTTCCATCAATAGGGGTGCATTTGTGGAGCTAGATCAGTTCGTTCTAGCCAAGGAGAAGAGTTTTTAGAGATTCCAGTAACTAGGTTATCTTGGGAGAGACCATAGCGTCCTTCTTGGCCCATCCAGGAAGTATTTTGATGGAGCATTGATTTATTTGGAGAGTGGGACGAGTTCTCCAAGAGGAGGGGTGAAATCTTGGAGTGAATCTACTCTTGGAGAAGGCCCAAGCTTCATTCTTTAGCTAAGGATCTATCTTATCTTGTTCCTAGACATCAAATCTACATTTATATAGTGTTTTTCTTTCTATTGGTGCTAAGGAGGGAGAGGGTTGAATTGTTGATGGTATTCATCTTTCCAGCAGGGCGTGACTTATCTAGTTTTTGGGTTTGGTACTTCAAAAGGCCCATATCTCATATTGTTATTCATCTATTGTAGCCAGGTGGCCTTTGGAGGCTTGTATATTCTCCTCTTGATCTTGATTGAGGATTATCCTCATTTTGTTTTGATCTATTAGCTATATTGTACCAGATCTGTAGATCCATTGTATCAAGGTCTTCTTCTTTACGAATAATATCAAATCTGAGGTATTTTGAGTTTTCTCTTGTGTTGTTGATATTGCATTTGGTTGAGGTATGTTCCATTTCTATATCTTCTTGATTATTGCTGCAAACACAAATATAAATCATCATATTAAACCCTAGTGCAACCTAAAAGACCAAATCAACAAAGTGTTTGACAAAATGCCACAACCAGAAAACAGTAAAAAATTCATGAAAAACACAATGTTCTTGGCATCTTGGCTTGGGAACATTACAAGAACATAGTGTGTCCTAAAGGGCACACTGCGATTTTAACTATGGTAAGTTAATAAACCTAGTGCCTAGAAAACTATCCCTTCTTAAGACCTGGTTGACCCAGAAATAAATGATGTGATGAGTAAAGTTTAATAGAAAATTTTCCCTTGAGAATTGTCATCCATCCTAGTGTATTTAAAACCTAGGTCTAAGTAGAACATGTGAACAAAGAAAAACTAAATAGACATGTAACAAGAAGGGGGGTAAGAAATTCAAACTTTAATTAATAAAGAAAAATTTATAATGGAAGATTAAATTTATTAAAAGGGTAAATGGTTGTTTTTGTCTACACTTTGCTAAATCTGATTTCTAGTTAAAAAGAAAAAGGAAGAAACGTAAACAAAAAGGGAAACTTAAAGAAAAGGGGAAACTTAAAGAAAAAGGGGAATGTCTAACTTAGTAAGGAATATAGCATTTGGAACCTTATATTTATGAACTCAACTAGGATTTAAGTAAGGCATAAGTCATTTAAGAATTGTAAGAGAATAATGGGACATCGAGGAGTGTTTTTAGGAACTCTTTTAAGTGGGTGAGGAAAATAGACAAATTTAATTAATTAATAAATCGATTTTTTGGTGCAACTACGGGATTGAGCAACATGTGTACGTGGGAGGTTTTTTCTAATTAAATAAATAAATGAAAAAGGAATCTAATGAGGGTTTGGGAAATTGATCACTTGAAAAATCTATGAAAATGATGGTGGAGGAGGAGTATGGACACATTTGGCTTGTGTAAGGTTACGCTGCCAAAATTTTATTTTGAATGAATTTTCTCTTGTGGGAGTTGGGATACCCAGCTCGGGTAATGAGTGGTAGCTCGACCTTCCGAGGCGAGCTGGGAGCTAGCATTCTCTGGTATTGTGTGTGTGGCCCCTTTGTAGCTCAGGGGGATGAGGGGGAAGAAGAGTACCCCTAGCGTTGGCCGAGAGTTACTGATGAGGTCTCACCAGTCGGCAAGCAGGATTCGGATGGAGCACGAGCATGGGACAGTAGTAGCATAGCCTTTGCCTTTACTTAAGGTACACATGTCTTATTTCACAAGTGTAATTAGTTAATTTCTATGTGGTTTTATATTAGATGGTATATAGAAAATCATTTCTGGATCTATGGGTGAATTTTTATGTTCTTTTCTCTTTAATTCGCTGCCTAAACTTGCCCGGTTAGTGTGAGACCACCTTCAAAATCTCCTGAAACCCCTTGATTTCCTTATTCCTTCTTGTTTTTCTCAGTGACCAGCTTGCATTTAGATGCCTTTTTGCTCATTTCATTTGCGTACCTCCTTATCGACGTCTTGGTATTTTTTTAACTGTGTGCCTTGGATATTTGTATCTTTGCACCTCCCCTTTTTATCTTCCTTGTTTTTGTGTCAAATCAGTGTGCATTTGGTTTCCAGAAGAGGTCGAATTGTTTGGAGGATACCTGCATATTTAACCTACAAAGCCTTTAAGTTCATCATTACAATTATTACAACTAGCGGACTACATCAATTGCCTCTCACAATAAATGTTCTAAACTTTCCTTTCAACACTATATTGATGGTATAAAGATATAAATATATAAATGAGATTGTCATAGTTTAAGTAATTTTCATTTTTGAACAAATTGAATCGAAGGATGATCCCATGTCGACTTGAGTCACTTGCCTGGCACCTTCCCTTTTAACCTAATCTTCATTAGTTCCCATGATCCTCTTCGGGTTTCACAATCCTTCCTCTGCCAGTTAGTCCCTTCTAGTATCTCTTCCTGTTGGTCTACTCCCAATTCAGTTCTTGTTGGAAACAATGGTTTTGATGGATCCTCACTAAGAATCGATGGCTCAGAGAGTTTCAATTTGTCAACGTTATTAATAAATTCTTCTATAATTTATTTCTACCAACTAATTACATTGATTATCATCACCTTTAGCGAGACAATTGTGAGGAGTAATTTTTTACGACTCAAATGTTCACTTGAGAATCGAATTTCCACCAACATCGGTTCTCCCTCATTTTCCATTTTGTTCCTGGCTTAACCTGTCTTTACACGCCATCTTGGAGCTTCCACGATTCGATAGCAGAGATAAAAGGTTCATCAAATGCCAAGGTTCTGACCAAGCAATGTATAACATTGTGCCAAAAGTCAGACTTTATTTTACCTTGCCCAACGCTCTGCGAGGAGGTCATTGGCATTCTAGTGCTGAGCCAATTTTAAATGGGAAACTATTTTCCCCCTCGTCTAAGTATCGTTTCTAGACCTGACAGTGATTTCCCTTCGCCTGTTCATCATTTTTCCTTCTCTTTTCGTCCACTTCGGGCAGTAATCATATTAATGGCAGTGAGTTGCATGTAAACTTTTTGTTGTGGTATGGTGTATTTTTGCATGTCTTTAGTGGGTCAGTAGCGAATCCCTTGATTTATGCTCTGTGATTTCTAAGCATGGTAGTCGTCGCGTCTTGTGGGGCGAATTTCTGTTACTAACAGATGGCCTTTTTTTATTAATTCTAATTAGCAATTTAATTGTATAGTACTTTTCCTTGTCGAGAACCTCAACTCTGACAATGGGTAAATGTGTATTCCCAGTTTTAGTTCCATTCCCATTTTTACTGATTTAATTGGAGTGGTAAGCCAGGTGACTTAATTGCTTTCTCGTTTCATTGTTTTAATAATGGTCAGGTAAATCTTGTTTTTATAGTTTTATTTTTACAGTGCAAAATTTATTAATTTATTTTGACAATTTTATAAAAAGGTTTTATAGAATTATTCTATCTTATATGTTATTATTATTCTATGTTATATGGAAAAGAGCATATAATCTTTTAAAATTTATTTATTTAGATTAATGTTAACTCATAATCTGTAATAACATTGATGTGTTAATATGTTGCTTTACGACTGCGCCATATAATGGCAGTATACACTTTTAATGTTTGTTTAACTGTTTTAGAACAATGCTCTATAATGGCAGGAAAAATTATGTTGTTTTAACAATGCCAGGTGGATTATAAACTACGCTAATAATGGCAGTCGGGATTGTAGTTGCCCTTAATGAAATTCTATTGTTTTTATAACTAGCACTAAGTAAGTTTTGCATTGTTATAATTTAAGAAAAGCATTGTTTATGTTATATTTTAAGAAAAACACTAATGTATTTTACTTTTAAAAAAGACATTGTTATATTTTAAGTTAAGCATTGTGATAATTTAAGTAAGCATGGTTAGCCTTAGTATATTTTAAAGGAAGGTAGGTAAGTGTTACTATATGCTCTTAACTTTAGGTTGAGGTTGGATTTTTTTGGGATGAAGGTCTATATATGTTATGTTGTGCCTTGGTTACCAGCATGTCTGTCGCAATGTGACGGCATGATTCCTGACGACAGGATCATTGCGCGCACTGATCGAGAGATACATATGATGACCTGGCCTTGGGTCATGAGCTTCCTGACAATGACAATTTTGGAATCGACGTACGATGATTGTTTTGTAATCAGATGATTCGATTTGTTTCTCTCTTGCCGTAAGGTTCTAGTTCATGTTTCGTTTTCATTGAAGTTGTTGCATTTGGATTGATTGATGTTTCATTTAGCCTAGTAGGCATGGTCTTGCTTGTGATGGGTGGGATGTAGACATCTTCTTTTTCCTCAGAACAGTCACCAGCCTTGAGACCTTGAATGGTCAAAATTGATGGGAACCTGGGCTTGAGCGTTGCTTATGTGTCCTAGAGGTCCTAACCTTGCAGGGTAGGACAGACGAGTAGTTGTTTTATTTTTGTCTTATTTATTTTCGCTTGTTGCATCCAATTGCATGATGTGCTAGTATGCTGGGTCGTTATGTTGCCTGTTGCATGGGTTGTGTGTGTTGTGTTCGTCATCGAATTGCGTTGATTGATTGTTGTTGCTATTATCTCCCCATTTAAAAAAACAAAATTGCACTTGTTATGTGTCGTATGTTGTCGTAACGACAAGGATCGTTACAAAGAACAAAATGAAATCAACAAGGCACTCAATTTCAAAGACAAGGTCTATGAGATGTTGCATCGAGGTAGTGAAAAATCTAATAACAAGCATTATATTTCTCATTCCTTCCAAAGTGGGGATCAACTCTAGTTACATCTAAGAAAGAAAATTGGGAAAAATGCCCTTAAGCTTATCATTTTCCCATACCTAAGTTTATATCCAATATTCAATATGGATTTTCTTTGACCCTATTTTCCACCCTTGCTAGAATAGACTAGGTTATAGCCTAAAGATCCAGAAAAAATCGACCTAGATGTTTAGGAGCCACTTGCAATCGACACCATTTTTGAACAGTAAGCATGCCATACAAGGATTTAACAATTCCCTTGGACTTTTTTGAGCAATGTTGTTTTTCCCACACCACCCTTACCGTACACACCAATTATGAGTACATCGGGAGCTTCCGAAACCCAGCTCCGTGGCTGTGTCTCTGCAAATTTAATTTCCAAGCCGACCAATCCGCTGTCAGGTTCGTCCTGAAGTAGTACGTCTGCCCGTTGTGGTGCCGCGGACGCAATCTGTTGAGCACTGAAAAACAAGGAGAAGTCGGTTCTAAGCTGATCATGGAGCTCACGAATAGTTGTGTTCCACTCTCGGATTTGCGTAGAGACTTTGGGGTTGCAAAGGAGGCAGTCAATACACTGCTGCAGCCACGGGCGTTGTGAGCGATGGATCAACTCTCTGGCCATTCCAACTTTACGTTGCATCCTTAGCAAACAATTGTTCAGAGAATCCGGTGCCTCCCTCTGCTGATCTTGGAATTGAGAGCTAATATCAAGCAAGAGCCTCTTCATACGATATAACTGTTCTTCCAGAAGGTCACGGTTCTCATCCAAGTGAATTACATCATCTATCTGTTGGATGAGTTGTTGAATAAGTGGAACAAAAATAGCGCTGCTAATGGTGTTGCCTGTGGTTCCCGTTACAATATCCATTGCTTGCGCCAACATCAAGTGAGATCAGAGCAGAATAACAAATGAAATTACAGCAGAATAGAAGAGATTGTGAATATTATGAATATAACAGAAGGCAGCAAACAATAACGGGTAGAGATGTCCATAGAACGCTGACTGAAAGGCTAGGTTAATTGAAATATCGGTGAGAATATTTCAATTAAAAGAATCGGTGAGAATAAGATGGTCTTGAAAAGGTAGAGTTCTAATTATTTCGAAAGTCTATATAAGAAAACAAATGTAGAGTAGGTGAGAGGAAGTAGGAGTTTCAATTATTTCAATAATTATAGAATTGAAAACAACTAAAATCCAACAAAATAGGGAAAACTATGCACAATAACCAAAAAGTTAGATATGCTCTTGCATCAAATATAAACTAAGAAGGAACAAATAAGATAAGAAGGAACAAGAACAAATGAAGATAAGAAGGAATTAATGAGAAAAGGAGAGGAGGTAGATTGGATGTGAAATATGTAAAAGTTTAGACATGGTTGTTGTGTTTGCATTTGTGGTAAGTTTTACAATATAATAGTAGGAAAATGATGTTGGTATACAAAAAGATATGGAACTGAGAATGCAAAGTGTGATTTTTAGTTTTTTAATCTTTTAGGAGGCATCCATTGACAATGTTGTTAAAAAGTACTTTATCTAGTTAGTATTGTATTTCATTGTAAAACAAATATATAGAGACATTTTGGGAGGTATTCATGGAAAAGTATTTTTTTTATTTAGTATTTTATTTATATTTTTAAAGTTTGTTTAGAGTTTTATTTATTTAGTATTTTATTTATTTTTTTTAAGTTTGCTCAGAGTTTGATGGGTATTTAATAAGTTATAATTTAATTTTTTATTGAAATCATCAAAAAATTGGAAATAACAGATGTTATTAAAAACCTGCATAAGGTTAGAATTGGAGTTTCTAACTGGAATCATCAAGACAAAGAAATTGGAAGTAAAGTTTCATGAGCTTTGAGTTAGCACTGTGACAAGATCTATATTTATAAGTTTTTTAATTAGAAGTGAAGCATTTCAAGAAGAAGCAAGGTGACACATCTCTAGATCTTATATTTTATCAAAATTCTCAATGAATAGTTAAAATATTTGAATAAACAATGAAAATGAACACAAATTTCAAAGAGATATTTAAAAATATAAAGATTTTATGATTTTTAAGGAAGATGTTTGATAACCACATTCTTTAAAACAAAACTAAAAGTATTTGTTAATATCATGATGCTATTTCATATATTTACTAAATTAAATCCATCCATCATGGTAAGATTGATCTCTAATAATTACTATAAAAAATTTAAAAATTAAGGTAAACAAATTGATTTATGGGATAAGATTTATAGAAATACTCTCATTAAATTTTATAATTAGTTTTTTGGACATATTATATGATTTATTCAAAATGGTTCAGAAATAAACTTTATTCAAAAATGGCTTAGAAAAACTCATTTCAATCATAATTTGGGAAGTGAAAAATTTATAGGGACATAGTTCCAATCCATTTGGGGAAATTTCAAGGTTTTCGGTTGCTTTAGAAACCTCAAAGTCCCACGGATGTGGAGAATCTTGAAACTCTGCTTGAAACATTTCAATTTTTGTCAAAAATTCTACTAAATTTTTTTCCCAAAAGAAATAGTTTCGAAAAATTTTAATCTTATCTTATTTTCTGGTAATATTCGTAGAGAGTTAGGAAGGATTTCAAACCTTGTAAATATTAATTTAACAAATAATAAATTTGCGGGAACCTGTTTTTTATGTTCATAACAATGTTATTATTGGAAAAATTATTTCAGGTCTAGCTGACCTAGCTTCATTGATGTACTTGGACCTATCCTCCAATCATCTCGAATGTAGAATTCTTACCAGCTTGTGTACAATTTTGGCTCCTGATTTCATAAACCTTTCAAAAAATGCATTAGAGGGAAAAATCCTTGACAATTGCAAGAACTTTTATGTGTCTTTCCTTGCCAATATCGGACTATGTGGGTAGTCAATTTACTATCTATGTCCTTCAATAATTTATTTTCTTGAATCCTCCTTAAACAAGGGTGTTGTATGGGGTGTAACTAAAGGGATTGCATTTTCGCTCCTTTGCTTGATATTGGTAGTTGTATGGTGGAGAATGTTGGGATAGAAAGATTTGGCATAAAATATGGAGAAAACAAGGCTTAAAGCTCCTCCTAAACCCAACCATTATCATTCTTCAAAAGAGAAGAAGGAGCCTCCCAATATTGACGTCGCAATGTTTGAAAGGCCTCTATTGTGCCTTATCATAATTGATATTCTAACAACAACTCATAATTTCAATAGAATCAATATTATTGGGGATGGTGGATTTGGCACTAACTACCAACCTAGATCCATCTTAACTTCGAAGCTACCAAGAGTTGAGAGGGATCAAATACCTTGAGGTGAAAACCTATTTTTAAAGTGAAAAAATTGAGTAAAGCTTTGCATCTCGAAGGATTTGATCCCTCTCAATGCTTGGTAGATTCAGAGTTAAGATGGATCATTGTTTGCAGTCACATGAAAATTGTAGATGGTCATCATTATGTACTATGTATATCTTTGAGATGAATTTGATCATTTGAAATTTATGAAGTATCATTTATAATATAGAGAGTACTATCGAGAAGGTCACTTCAAAAGTTATATGAGGAATAATTTGAATAATAATAAAGTAGCAATGTTGAATGATGAAAATTGTGAATAGTAATAAATTAATATGATGTATATAATCAATAAAAAATATATTGTGATCAATCTAAATCCATATTCTTCCATTTTTATTATAGTCGCACTTGCTATCTATCTTCTTCAAATTTTCTTATAGTCACACATGCTAGTTTTGCCATCTTTTCATATCGATCATATGAAAAAGAAGGTTGAAATCAAAGACCATTCAAACTTTAACTCAAGATATTGCAGTAAATGTCATACCATGTCTCCCTTTCTTCCCAATATTAATAGTATATTTCTCCAACATTAATCTTTTTGGCTTATGGATTGTTAAGCCCTGAGCGAGTTTTAATGGAAGTTATTTTTTATTACCTCTTTCAATAGGTGGGTGGTTATGAGGGTAAGTTTCCAAGGTTATACACAATTATGTATGTTCGATGTAAGCATCACCCTAGATACAACTACAATAAGTAACTCAAATTTCAAGTCTTCTTGATCTGTTTCCATAAAATAATTGCTTCTTATTCATGTAGCAACATTGGCTACAATGGGAAAATATAGTTATCTTAAACAACGCTTATTATGATTATGTACATCATTGTTTGTCACAAACAGATGTATGGTCTTATCAAATGACTCTTTTTTGGAAGCATCCAAAGAAGTATCTATACAAGTCATAAGCAATTTCCACTCTTATGCAATTGGTATTGCATCCCTAACACTCATCAACAAATAAACAACATAGTACCAAGGGTCACAACTATTATGAATAATTTCCATAATTATTTTTGCAAGACATTTAATATATTTAATATATTGTGGTGATGCCATCGCAACATATTTAAGCTTTTGGGGAAAACTAATGGTCTATCATCTATATTTGTATTTCCCACCTATTGAATGCATAACCTACAAAATTGGACTTGTGCATGCTATAAACATGTTGACACGGGAAAAATCTCCCTTTGTCAATAGAAAGGATTACCCGCGATAATAATTCCCAATCAAACCTCTTACCGTTTGGAATAGGGAACCCATCCAAATTTTGTCCCAACTTCCATTACTGGTTGTGGTTTTACTAGTTGTGTCTTGGTCCACCGATGAAGATGGATGATGAATGGTTATACAAATAAAATATATAGATGAAGACTATGTAAATACATAGAAGAGATTTAATCTACTTATGATCTATCTTATCCCAGCTAGGAGTGAATTACCATAAGTGAATGAGCTATAATGAAACTAAACTCTGCTTAATACCCAATTGGACAGTTTTCATGAAAGTACAGGATTAGAAACACATATATACGCATACATAATGAGAAAATTCTAAATCATATATATGCATACATCAACAACTCATATGCTCAAGACGTATAATATAATAAAGAATAAAAGTATTGCGAGAGTAACATATCTTGCATAATAAAAGTCTATAAGAAAATATGTCCATACAAACCATGTGAACAATATACATTTTGTTTGAAATAGTTCGCAGCAAAACAACAATTTGTTGGAATATTCACCAATACTGAGAGGGGGGGTGAATCAATATTGAGCTCTTTTTACTATTTTTAATTAGATGTAAACATTAACTTATCAACAATGTATCATTTATGATTTCATTCAATATATCATGAACATATAACCATAGATACACAGTACACAAGAATTTTACATGGAAACCCAAATGGGAGAAAACCATTGAATGTTTTTTAATATATATCTTGAAGATTAAATTCACCAGAAGCACCAACTTCCAAAATTCTCTAGCACCAACTGGAAGGAGGAACCAACCCCTTATTTACAAGCTCCAACCTGAAGTAAGCTACAACTGTAACACCCCAAGATCAAGCCCTAGTTATAATTGTGAATATGTTTTATTGGCTGGTGATCCAGGTTATTATAAGTCATGAGGATTATGTGACGATTAGGATGGAGAGCCTGGATGCTAAAAGGCCAGTGAGCCTATTTTTGTATATGTAAACACTCATATCATTAATATAATACATTGTTGTGTATAGACCGACCATGATAAAATAGTATGGGGGACTAAACTCCACTAGGAAGGGAAGGGGAGAGCTATGAGACTAGGAAAAAGGGCTAATCTAGAGGTCTTAACTCCAAGAGAATATTATATTGTTATTTTTTGAATACTATGTTCAAGATAATTGTTTTATCCTAAGTCTCATGGAAAATAGAATGATTTACAGGTGGGGAGAAACGAGCTCCTTGTGAGCCATGTGTCATCAAGGGTGCATGCAGATTTATGTGGACAATTTTTCCATTCACGGGGGCATTCTTCCCACTCACGGATCCATTCACTCACTCAACCATTCTCTCCATCGTTGAACTTGTTAGCACATAGGATTGCATGGGTCAAAAAATCACTTTGGTTTTTTTTTTTGAGTCATGGGTTTTTAGAAGTCCTAGGTTTTTGGGTCTATTGTTATGGTCATAGCTTAAAGTTTAATTTGAATAAGATAAAGTTTGGTTGAACCTTGTTTTACAAGTATTGAAGTAATGTAATTAGACATCTTGAAAAGGTAAATACAGTCCCTATGAGTCACACCTTACATCATTACGACCTTGACATGTCACACCTCCAGCTTGTACATAGGTTTCTCCTTGTCACCATCCATCCATTTGAATGTCAAATCAGAGTCAGTTCTATGTGCTTTCAACTCACTTGGAGAGTTCGCAACATACTCTAAGTACCTCGTGCATTCGTTTATCATCATTACAATTAAAGGATCGTGTAAAAGAGGATTTTATTGTTTTAAAATCCTACACTTAACCACTTCTTCAAGGATTATTTCATAATATCTACTAACAGTTTCCTAGAAGTGTAAAAAGTTTGTTTGAACTTGGCGCTGCAAACTAGCACTGCCAACTAGCACTGCCAACTGGCTGAAGAGGAGAGTTGGAGATTGGATAACTTGCAAAGATATCAATTCAAATTCACAGATATAAACATCAATATTAGGTTTACCAAGAACTCCTTGAGGGTATGCATGTTGTTTAGAGGTTGAGAGAAGGTTTTATGCTGGTTTATCTATCGGTGTTGCGATCTATCCTAATCTAGCACTGCGAACAGGGCGTTGTGAACACTTTGTTCCAGCACTGTTGAACCTTCATCCTCTACATATTTAAAAGCTCAATTTTGAGAGAGTGGATCTACACCCCTATCTTATTTTCAATGTATGGTTGGTCATTTTCTAAAACAGGATTAAGTTGCACACATCATCAATGTTTCTAACTGATATTTATACTGATAAAAAACCTTGTTTTAGCATAAAATTCACATTTGTCTCCCTTTTATTATAACTCTCAGTTGGTGTTCCTTATTCCTCATGTTGGAAGAGTGTATTTTCTCATACCTTAATGTGTATAGAGTGAGGTATATAAAATCTATGTACAAAGTTAGCCTTTTGAAAACATTTCAGTCATTAAAACCCAAATTTCTCGTTTCATTCATTTCACAACATTTTTGGTGATGATTATGTTTTGTAAGCCATGATTATCAGTTTCAGTGCTTTCCTCTCATCAATATTGTTAATGTATGAAATTTACAACATTTTTGGACACCTAATACAGTTTTGGGATGTTAAAGACTTTGGCAAAAGTGAAAAAGGATGCTACAGGAAAGTTTGCATCGCTTGGTGCTACGAACTAGTAATTTATGACAATTTGTAAGCATTAGCACACATTAGAGGATTGCTTTGATCATAAATTTTGAATGCCAATCTGGGTTCCTCTGAAATTTGGAGTGGAGGAAAAACATGATTTTTTTTACTTGCTGACAAAACATCAGCCTGACCCAATTTGCATTTTGGGAGAAAAGACAAAATCATCACCTACAGGAAAGTTCATAACACATGTTGTCATGGGCGTTGCGAACTCTAACAGTCTGGAAAATTCAAACTATGGGAAGGATTCTAGTTGTCATAGAAGGTTTGAATGGTATCCTAAGAGTTATTTGGACATCGGGACATGTGTTCCATATCCAGATCAAGCAACATGACCTATTTCAAAAAGAATTTATCTTAATAGACAAGATCCCCAAAAATAGGAATTTGTTAGGTTTTTGTTCGAATCTTTTGTAACAAGATTCCTAAATGGAAGAGGATCCTATGTAGCTCCTTGGTTTCGACCTCCTTAGAGTATATAGAGATGATTCACTATATATGGAAGTGGATTTTTATAAGGAAAGAGTTGGAGTGATAGGAAAAAGGTTGTTAGTATTTTGTAAACTCTCAGACTTTGTATATCTAGATGGAGGATTCTTGTGTAGTCAGGGATCAACTTGTGCTCCTTTATTTGTTCACTTTCAGTGTCTTCTTTCTCTAATGGAATACTGATTGATAAAAGATTTATCAACAACTTGTTAGAAGAGTTATGCAGTGGATTATTTACTGTTTATTTTGTGAAGCATTTCTTCTTGGAGCAAATCTTTATTTCTTGAGTAGAAGGATCCTAATTAATGAAATTTCAACCATATGAATGTGTCAATCAAGCATGATGTGAAATTGATTGTTCATATTGGTGTTTTTCTTCATTTTTTTCTATTCATCTTTCAAAATATGTGTTGGTGAGAGATTATGATAGCCCTTCGTGCTAGAATACAGTCTTTGGAATTTTGTGCCTTAGATCATGCTTTGAACCTTATCAGTTTGACCTATTTTTTAATATAATCACTCATCCAACTCTAAAAATTCTAGTGGGTATTGGGCTTACACTTACAACAGTCATGGGACTCTCAGTGCTAGCATTTTTTGGCATCGTTTTTGGGGACGAAATTGAAGAAATCTTCCCTGGGAGAACGACATTGAGAAGATCCAACTCTTGATGGTAGACATGAGCAAGACACAAAATTTGACTGCAATATTCTACCTAGCGAATCCACAATCAAAGACTCCACTAGAGGAAGGATCCTGTTAAAAGAAAATGAAAATACAGAGGGGAAAAACCAGGTTTCATCTCATTATTTTTCTCCATGAACTTTTGTTCTTATCCATCAGTTCATTCTTGTCTTTTCGTTTACATAAAATGGATTATCCATTTCTTTGTCTATTCAGATGATCGTAAGCCTTCAATTATGTATCCCTCTTTGGAAGAAGAAGGTCTTCATTCTTCCTTTGTTGTAGATGTTTATCATGTCTCTTCACCTCAATCTATTGAGAAGAATGAAGTCCATATCTCAATCCCTCCTGAAATTGATCAACCCTATAGTCATGGGAATTATGAAGTTGATTTACCTCCTAAAGTATTTGTTATACCTTGAAATTAGTTTATTAAACCTCATTTTCAACCCACTGATGTTTAGTATAGAATTAGAGAGAAACTTTTTAAACCCTTTTGGCTACCATCTAACCTGCATCCTTACCCTCCCAACTTTTTTGAGTATCTTCCTCGATTTACTGGAGAATATCATATCATTGTTGAGAATTATTTGGGAGCCTTTGAGACCTTAGTTGATAATTTTGAAATAGTATATGAAGATGTCACCATGAGGTTATTTTCAAAATCCGTGGTTGGGGATGTTGATTTCTGGATTAAAGGTCTGGTAGTTGGTTCTATTATTTCATGGATTGAGTTATATGATGAATTTTTAAGATATTGGGGAGAGAACAAGTCCTTTGATCAGCAATCAGATGAGTTTTTTTCTCACAAGAGAAAAGAAGATGAAGCTCTAGCCACCTTCAACAGGAGGTTTCATAGTTTTTATTACAACATGCCTCTAGGGTTTCGGCCTTCTGAGACTGCAACTATGGTTTACTATGTAGCAACTCAACATCTAGATTTTGTCATTTTTCTAAGAGAAAGGAAATATTAAACATTGTAGCAGATGTTTTCTAATGCAGAGGAAGTGGAGAGTAATCTTTGGGCATGTGCACAACTCTGCTGTCAAATCTTGGACAATGTTTTGGATGAGGAAGAAACTGAGAAAGTATATGGACAACATGAAGCTTATCCGAGCTCGCAATTGTTTCAGCATGCTTGTGCATCATTTTCAGATCTTAAATATTTTTCTGATCTTGAAATTATTAAATCATATTTTTCCATTGTTAAAGATGCAAATGTACATGCTCATATCTCATACCAGCAAGATAAATTTACATATGCAGCTGAGTCTTTTCCTAATTATGAACAAAGGGATGATTTCATTTATGATGAATATCATGAGGAAGATTTTGCAGAAGGTGGTGACATTTATGTTTCAGAGAAGGTTGATGCCCCTCATCATCTTACTGTTGACTTAGAAAATCAGTTAAGATTCTTGACTCATGATAACCTCCTTGATTATATGTTTTTAAACTTTGGTCAAGAATATAGGAAGAAGTTACAGGAACATGCTAGTTTGTTCTCTTTTTCATCAATAGATGGCCAACATGAAGAAAGTGAACAAGCAAATAAACAGGAGTAGATTTATGTATCAACATGTATAAATTCTCCCAGTATTGACTTTGTATCTGACATTTTTAGAGAGATTTTTTAGAGGAAAAAAAAAGAGGAGGTTGAGAAATCATATGGTCAGTCTACAATGATTTTTTCTTAGAGAATGTTGACCAACAATTTCAAGAAGACACTGCAAATAAGTTTCTTTCCCAATGAGATAATCACTAACTAGAAAAATCTTTTGTTGTCGATAATTTCTTTGAAGCATGTGATATCTATAGGATGTTTCAAGGAGGTCAATAGAATTACAGTCTTGTCAACAAAGAAAAGATTATGAAGGAGCAGCGTAGTCTTCTAATGCAACAAGAATTTTGTCATGTGATTCATGATCATATAACCATATACATGGAGTCTATTTGTTCAGAGGTTTCCTTCATTAGATCTTTTGCCATGAAAGCAAGTTGCAGTTGTAAGTATCAATTGTTTATAGATTGTCTATTACATTTTTGTTAGGATACTTAGACACTTAGGAGTTATTTAATATCTACTTGGTCTAATGTGTCCTTAGGTAAAAGTGTGTTTCTTAGTCTGTTTCTTTAGTATGCATTTGTATTTAGGAAATCTGATGGTCATGATATGATCCCAACATAGAGTGATTTGGTGGTTCATATTCTCCTCGATCTTAACGGTCATTGATTCATGGCTTAACACCCGATTGGTCCATGATCTCTATTTAAAGAGCATGGAGGGCCATTTATCAGTGATCAATAGTGAGAAAATCTCTTGTAAAATCTCTTTGTAATATTTTTCTTTTGCATTAATAAACTGCTCCAAGTGGTCCCGTTGGTTGGGGTTGTGGATGTTTCCACGTAGGGGTTTTACCACGTCAAAACATCAGTGTGTTGATATTTGATATGGTTGTCTAATTTTTTACTGAAGTTTTTTATCCTTTGTTGGAATACATTTGTTATCAAACATGGTATCAAAGTTTGTTTGAAGACTCGCTCTTGTTGTAGATCAAGATCGTGAAACCGAGTGGTCTCATCTCCATTTTTTGTCATTTTTATAAATTTTGGGGCTGAGAGGACTGTTCCATTGCATCCAGAGAACTCATTTCAATCTGGAACACTTTTCCTTTCACTCCAAAAGGTTTTTGTTTTCCCAAGATACAACCATTTCAGTCATATCTAGAGGTATAAAGCCTAAATACACCATTTTTAAATTTTTGCAGAGTATTATTTTGGTTTTATATTATTTGTTTCCAGTTTGCTAGTCTTTCATATCTGCATATGCTCTTTTCCCTGTGCCCTGTAGGATCTCAACAAATCAGAAATAGATAGAAAAATGTGCATTTTCTAGGTAAGCTAACTGAGATCTAAGCCTTGTTGTCATCGAGAAGAAAAACTTTTTTCTTGTATGAAAATAGATTTTTTTAGCACACTCTCCAAGGCCATCTTCAACAACAACAATCCTCTTGATAAACAATACAATATGCTTTTCTAGACCATTTGGTTAAAAGTTTTCTTATTAAGTAAGAGGTCTTGAGTTCAAGTCTCTCTTTTTGTTACTTTTTTTTTCGAAAAAGTTCATTGTCCATTGTAAAGTGTATTTCACTTCAAGTATAAAAGTGAATCACTATAAGTAGATTTAATATTTTAGAGTTATTTATTTTTCATACAAATTTTCTTTTATAAAGTAAATTTATCGTAAAAGTGATCCCGACTTCTTTTTATAAAAGTGGGTCACTTCATAAAGCAACTTACGCCATCACGTGGTCCTTTGGTTACCGTTTATGCATTTTTTTAAAAGGGCATAACTTTAACATCCAAAGTCTATTTTCAGTGTCATTTTTTAAAAACCACCTAATTTTTTGAGATCTTTCCATCTAGATCATCAGCTTTAGTTTTTAATTCCATATTATATACATATTTAATATGTCTTATTCAAGTAATATTTTGCTTACCAGCACCAACTACTTCCAATCGAAATCACATATGGATGATTTATTAATAAGTAAAGGCTTGTACTGGATTACCTTGGGAAAGGAAACATCACCCACTGATGCTAATAAGAAACTAAAATGGGATAATAGGAATGACGAAGCACATGGATTAATCGAAATGTCCATCTCTCCTGATTTAAGGTTCCACCTTCAATCAATTGATAAACCCAAAGAAGCTTGGGAAACTATTGAATTTGTGTTTAGTAAACACAATATTATTTGAGCAGAATAGTTAGAAAATCAAGTACTAACTTTAAGTCCAATTGATTTTGCTTGCACTGAAGACTATCTATCTAAGTTTAAAACTCTCAGAACTTTATGTGAAGAAATTAAGATAAATATAGACGAATATCGTTGCATCTATCTTATTTTTTCTAAGCTAGGTAGTGCATATTTTGTGTTTGTATCTACTTTTTATGCCATGCAAGAGAATCTAGGGACAACTTATGTAAAACCCACTCTTGATAACTTTTGTGATGCTTTGATTAGAGAGCAAGATAAGCTTGTACAACTTGGAGTGATCAACACTACAAGTACCTCCAACAAAGCCTTATTCGTTCATCAAAAAGATAAACCCAATAATCCCAAGAAGTAACATCCTCACCACAACAACAAGCAATATAAGGGTCCAAAACCCACTCAAACAACTTCATCTCCTAATGGTGACAAAGGAACAAAATATAAAAATAAGAAGACTGACAGAGATTGCAACTTTTGTGATAAATATGGTCATGATGAGTCCAAATGTTTCTAGCTTTAAAAGAAGTGATGAAGAAGCACAACATCAGTATTGATTCTAATTCTTCTTCTTCCTCTCACAGGCATGCACTTTCTACTTCTGGTTTCTCCTTCAATACAACTTCTACTTCTGATGAGTGGCTTATTGATTTTGGAGCATCTTATCATATGGCTAAGGATAGAGACACATTTTCTGCTCTAAATGAATGTAACACCAATAAAATATTTTTTGGTTATGATTGATATCTTAGTGTTGAAGGATCTGGAAAAGTTCAAGTAGAAAATGGTCATTTCAATAATGTATTATGTGTCCCAACTCTTTCTTGTAACCTTCTATCAGTATATCAAATCACTCATTCATGTGAAGGTAAAATCATAGAGTTTTCACCTCACCAAGTTCTAATCAAGGATATAAAAGATCCTAATCATGTTCTTGCGACTGGAATTGTTGATGATATTACCAGGTTGTACAAGTTTGACAACTTTGGGTCATCATCTTTTTCATTAGTTTTTGTTGCTCATAGCGATGACTTGAGAAAACTTTGGTATGAGCAGTTATGTCATCTAAACTATCGCTCATTGCAACAACTATATAATCAATATATGGTTACTGGTATTCCTCTTGTTTCATGCAGAGATGGTGTTTGTGCTAGTTGTGTTCTCAGAAAACATCATCAGGACATTTTTGACAAACATGCCTCTTGGCATGCCTCGGTCCCTTTGCAACTTGTTTACAGTGATTTGTGTGGTCCACTTTCTTCTCCTTCTTTTTCTAGCTGCAAGTATTTCTTAACTTTCTATTAATGAATTTTCTAGACATACTTGGGTTTACTTATTAAAAATTAAGAGTGAATTTTTTGACAATTTTTTGGCCTACAAGGCCCTTGTAGAAAAGCAATCTGGACATCGCATTCAAAGATTAAGAACAGATTATGGACGCGAATATGTGAACAATAATTTTACAAGTTATTGCACTACACAAGACATCCAAATGCAACACATTGTTCCAAATACACCACAAAAAAATGGTGTTCTTGAGAGAAAGAACCACACATTAAACGAAATGGCTAATTGTATGATCCAATCTAAGGGATTAAGTCTAAATTATTGGGTGGAAACCATCAACTTTGAAAATTACATAGTAAATCACACTCCCACAAAGGCTCTTACAAATATAACACGGGAAGAAGCTTGGACTAAAATTAAACCAGATGTAAGTCACTTTCGTGTATTTGGTAGTATAGCATGGGCTCACATTCCTGATGAGAAAAGGAAAGCATTGAAGCCTAAAAGTGAGAAGTGTATATTTTTTGGTTATTCTGAAGATGTCAAAGTTTATAGACTTCATCAACCACATTGTAATGAAATTATTATTAGAAGAGATGTTAAATTTGATGAAATTCTCTTGACCTGTGAGCCTAATTTGACATTTGTTATTTCTTTGGCCTGCGAGCCTAATTCAACATTTGTGCTTCTTCGGCCTGCGAGCCATTTTTGGATGTTGTGCCTTCTTCTGTTCTGGTTTCTTTTTCAAATGATGACACTGAGGATGAAAATCCACCTCTGCCTTCTCACCTTCCTCCAGATGATTCCTTTGAACCAACATCAGCTCCAACTCGACTGCTTCCTAGATGGGTCCATTCAACATGAGAAGCAGCTGGTGATATTGTTGGGGATCCTTCATATCAGCGTCGGACACGTTCATATTTCTAGTGATCCTCTTCTCTTTTGGCTCAAGTTTTAGAGCCTCATGATCCAGAGACATCTGTAGAAGCTTCAGGTCATCCATATTGGGATACAACAATGAATGAAGAGTAGCGTTCTTTAATAGAAAATGATACTTGATATCTTGTACCTCTTCCAAAAGGAAGAAAACTTGTCATGTGTAAATGGGTCTACAAAACTAAGTATGCATCTGATGGAAGTGTTGAAAGACACAAGTCTCAGTTAGTTTCCAAAGTTTTTTCCCAAGTTGAAGGAATTGACTATAATTAAACCTTTCCCCTGTTGCCAAAATGAATTGCATCCGCCTTGCTCTTGCCCTTGTTTCCTCACATAAATGGGAGGTCCATAAGGTGGACATTAAATCTTCCTTCTTGCATGGAGATTTGCAAGAAGAAATATACATGGAACAACCTATTGGCTATGTCTAGAATGACTCTAGTCTTGTTTTTCGCCTTAAGAAATCTCTTTATCATATCAAGAAAGATCTCTGAGCTTGGTATGCCAAAATGGACAACTTTCTTATTGCCACTAGATTCTATAGATGTCATTCTGATGCTAATGTATATACCAAGAAAGTAGGAATCCATCTCATAGTCTTTGTCCTTTATGTTGATGACCTTATCCTTACTAATAGTAACTCAAAACTTTTAAAGCATGTGAAAACCATCCTTAATAAGAAATTTGAAATGGCAGAATTAGGTTTCTTGCATTATTTCCTTGGCCTCCAAGTTTTGCAAAACAATGAAGGAATTTTTCTTTCTGAGTCTAAGTATGCTTGTGACCTTATTCATCGCTTTCACATGGACAATTGTAAACCAACCCCTTCTCCCTTCTAGTTTGGAGTCAATATTGTTGCCACATGTACTTCTCCCGAAGTTGATGCCACCTTGTGCCATCAGTTAGTTGGTAGCCTCTTATACTTGACTCATACATGTCTTGATATTTCCTTTGTTTTTGGTCTTGTTTCACGTTATATGCAAACACCCCATGAAATCCATTGGAAATAATATAAAAGGATACTTCGATATGTTTATGGTACAGTTCAGTTCAGGATACATTATAGATTAGGGGGGAATTTTTTATTGGTTGGTTTCACTAACTCAAACTAGGTCGGCGACACTGGTGATCAGAAGTCAACTACAAGTTATGTTTTAAGCCTTGGTTCAGGACCTGTCACTTGGGCCTGTAAGAAACAACAAGCTATTGCACTTCTTCAGCAGAAGAAGAGTACCAAGTAGCGGTAAATGAAAGTTAGGAAGCCTTATGGCTTCAACATATTATTTCGTATTTTGGCTTCCAGTAGCAGCATCTGACCAACCTTTGGTGTGAAAATCAAAGTGCCATCAATCTCGACAAAGAAATAGTTCAACATCAGCACAACAAACACATCATGCTACACATGCACTTCATCAGAAAGCTCATTCATGATCAATTTATTGAAGTGCTCTTTCTCCCTACAAAAGATCAAGTTGCAGACATTTTCACAAAGTCTCTTATAGAAGCGAAGTTTTCCAAACTTTGATCTATGTTAGGAGTTTAGGAAGTTGTCATTAAGGGGTGATAAGCTCTGATGCCTCCTTCCTTCTCCTATTGTATCACTATTGTAAATCCTTCAATCCTATAACAAGTTTTTCTTAAGGGGAGATGTTAGGATATTTAGACACTTAGGAGTTAGTTAAGATCTACTTGGTCTAATGTATCGTTAGGTAAAAGTGTGTTTCTTAGTGTGTTTATTTAGTGTCCATTAGTATGCATTTGTAGTTAGGAAATCCGATGGTCAGAATATGTTCCCAACATAGAGTGATCAAAAGGTTCATATTCTCCTCGATCTTAATGTCCATTGATCCGTGGCTTAACACACAATTGCTCCATTATCTCTATTTAAAGAGCACAGAGGGTCATTTGTCGATGATTGATAGTGAGAAAATCTCTTGTAAAATTTCTCTGTAATATTTTTCTTTTGCATTAATAAACTGCTCCAAGTGGTCGCGTTGGTTGGGGCCATGGATGTTTCTGCATAGGGGTTTTATCATGTCAAAACATCGGTGTGTTTATATTTGATTTGGTTGTGTGAGTGGTTACTGAAGGTGTTCGTCCTCTATTGGAATACATGTGTTGTTGAACAATTGGTTGCATAATTTGTGGGTTGTCTTAAAGAGTTACCTATAAAAAGATATATTTATCAATCAATTTCTTTTATGGCTTCTGTTATCACTGTAAAATTTTCTTTTGAGACCTATCCTTTTAAAACTAGCGGGGGGCTAAGTCAGTATGGAGGGGAGACAGATTGGCAGAGAAAGCCACATCTAGTAGACAACGTTGACTATATCAGAAAGGTGAAGTTGATGGGGCCCGGCGGGTCACAAATCTTGAAACAACCCATATCAACGATCAAGAGAAATATCGGGCTAGAAAATAACATCAAGGTTAATAGATCGAAGGCAGTTCAAGGAAAATACCATGGTTTCACCTCACAAGCACCTGGTGCCACCAAGTGCATATCAAGGGGAAAACGAGTAGACATGAAACCACCCAAGCTCACTTTGATGTCACATGTTAGAAAATCATTTGATACATGTCACTTCTAAGGATCACGTGCGAAAAGGGAAGAATTGATGGCTTAGACAATCACATTAGTACAATTTTTTGAGTACTTTATGTCGTGAAATGTTGGGTAAGTGCCACCATAAAGAAGATCTGAAGGCTCATCATTCAAAACTGACAGTCGAGTGCGATAGGCCGTTGTCCGGGAAATCACTTTCGCCAGTAATATATGATTAGGCACTCGAAGACAACCATCCTTCAAAACATAGATAACATTACTCTATTTTGAGAAATCAACACTCCATTTCTGAACGAAGTAATTTCTAACCAGATCAACTACCTAATTTTTGTACGATTGAGGGAGACAAGATTATGTTTTCTACAAAACTGGGAAAATGGATAAAACAGACCAAGCAGCATCCAGTGAACTAGGATTTTCAACTAATATGGAAAATTCATAAGTGAAGAGGAAAGAGAGGTTGGTTGCACAGATATTAGCAAAAAAGTTTCATACGAATCCTGCAACAGAGCCAGAAGAATATAAAAAGGTCAAATTAAATCCCATCATGAAATATTTAATCATTAACAGATACGTAGATGGGCACCACAAGCGAGCGGTAAAGAGGAAGTAGAGAAAGCGACAAAAGACAGAAATCAAAGTTGAGGCAGTCGAGAGCATTGGGGAAAACCAGTTGGCTTGCTTGAACACTCTGAAAGAAGAAATCACCAATATGGAATACGTTATCAAGCTAAATTGAGCATGTTTAGGAGAATTTTGTAAAAATATGGACATGTGGTGTTCGACAAAAAAGAAATCTCGAATATGACAGTCTTGTTTATAACACTCCCTATAAAGTAGGAAAAAAATTATTATGCGTTACTTTTTTTTGTAACCGATGTCTATGTTTAAACTGTGGGGAAGTTGAGTCGTGTTGAATCCCATATGTCAATTTTATATATATATCATTCCAAAGATAAATAAAAGGAGGAACCAAAGAGGGGCCTTCCCCCGTAGCAGGAAAACTTTGTAAAATCTTGGAGCTAAAGTGAATACACAATGTAGAAGCATTTTGAATTATTTATGAAAAGATTCTAATGGGTGTGATATGAGTTATGTTTTGTCTTATATTGTGTATTTCTCGTGTCTTTGAAATCCCATTTACATTTTCTTGTTTTTTAAGTTGGAGAGTTAAAAGTCCAAAATTCGTCTGATGATGTTCTCGACTTAGCGATTTAAATTATGTGATTCTCTTCTTAACTAATTCAGAATTCATTTCAACATGCTCTGATGCAGTTATTTGTTTTCCTTTCCTCTTTCACCATGCAGATTTCAAATTTAAAAACTCAGACTCATTGCCTCATTTAGCCTTTTTCCCCTAGATAGTTCTTATGACTTTCCACTGCTCTATTCATTTTCGACTCCATATCCCCAAATGTCACCCCCATTTCTTCGCCAACAATTTTATAAAAAACCCCAAAACAAGCCAAATCTAGCCTCTAAGTATTAAAGGAATCTCAAGTGACATGAGAGAGCCCTCTCTGAGTTGAGTAGGCTAGTGCCCAGCTCTAAAGTAGGTTGAAACAATTACCCCTGTTGTTTGTTTTATCAGCCGAAAAGATTTACATGGTGCTAACATTTTGGCATCATTGTCAGGGAATGAAGGTGAAATATTCTTTGGGAGAAATGACAAAGTTCAAATCTGATCACTAATGGTGAAGAGTATTAAAACACAGAAATGTTGTACATCATTCACCTGGAAACTCCATTTTCAAGAATCTCAAGTCCAAAGTTTTTACGATGACTCCACTGCCCAAAGACTTAGTAGCCTAAAGATTTTATTAGCGACTCCACTTAAGATTCAAATGAGATTCCGAGACTCCAATGGAAGACGAGATCCCTTGATAGAGGTATGAAAGAACATCATGAGAGAAAACGAGTACCTAAAGTTGAGTTTTTTCCAAGACATCATATTTTTTATTATTAATTACCTTTTGTTCTTTCCTGAACATGCTAAACAAATGTTTCCTTACCTACTACATTCAAATGATGACTATGAGAGTCTTGCAATTGTATATCCTCCTTCTAAAGTTATATGGATATCCCCTCAGTTTATCACTGGTTTTGATCAAAATCTCCCATCCGAGCCATGCGATAACCATGACCAAGTTGATGAGCCTTGTGGAACTAAGGTTGATATTCCACCTCCTGTACTTGACCCAGCACTCCCCAAGACTCAGCATAGATACAGAGCCTTAAAATTACCTCACATCCTTCATTATTTTCCTCCAAAGAACTATAACTACCTACCTATGTTTGATGGGGAGCTTGGTGCCATCAGAGTTGAAAAACACCTCCAAGAGTTCGACCATTTTATAGATTTGTTTGAGATTGACCATGATGATATTTGTATGAGGGATTTCTCTCAATCATTGAAAGGAGGTACCAAAGAATGGTTTAAACATTTAAATCCAGAGACAATTATCTCATGGGAATAATTGAAGAGTGTTTTTTTGAAGTTCTGGGGTAAGAAGAAATCTCTAAACATGGATCTTACAGAATTATATGCCTTAAAAGGGAAAATAAATGAGACTATTTCCACTTTCAGTAGAAGGTTTTCCAGTGTCTATTATGATTTTCCTAAAGAGATTCAACCCACCGAAGCTACTGCCATGCTCCAGTATACCACTACTCTGTGCATGCTCCAGTATACCACTAATCTTCGCCCATATTTGTCTTTCCTCCTGATGGAAAGAAAACCTAAGTCCTTACAAAAAATGTTTGATGGTGCTAAGGAGATTCAACATAATATCCTAGTATGTGAACATATTTGAAATGAGAGTTTGGATGTTCGAGGACATGAAAGTGAATATGAACAAGAAAAGGTGGATTGGAATCTTGAGCATAGAGTTGATAACATCATAGGTCCTCTTGAAGTTTTCAATGCTTATGATTTTGGAAAAGACTGTATTCCACTGATTGAAAACAAAAGTGTTGATTTAGCTTCTGGTCCATTCCATGATGAGGATAAAACTGATTGTTTCATTTATTCATTTGTGGGTAGTCAAGAGGATGAGTTTGTGAATTAATATGATGTCCCAAGTTTTTTCTTGTTATATGACATTGCAGATGTTGTTGATTTGCCTATCTAGGATGAATATGATGATGACTGTAATGTTGACTTATTAGAACAAATAGATGTGTGTTATCTATCAAAAAATATTCCTTTTCAGTAATGTAATGGGAGCAATCAGCTTACATGTCACAATTAAAAAGAAGAAAGTATTGAATTAGTTGAAGGGAATTATTTACCTTTGTGATTTTCTTCATTTAAATTGTTGAAATAAAATTCTAAGATCATCATTGAAGTGAAGGAATGTGTATTGATGCCAAATCACACTGATTCACTGGAAAATAATGACAACAAATTGCAACAATCTTCTCTTGTGTTTGACAATCCTGTTAATTGTTATGTAGAAAGACTTGTCAGTTACAAATTGCAGCCATTGGTCAAAGATAGATCTAAAAATGAGTGTGTTCAGAAATCCAAAGAAAATGAAAAAGGTTTTGGATCAGGTGAAAGAACCTTGCCATTGTGTTTTGCTTCTTTCAAATTGCTGAAGAAAAATGCTTATAATGTTTTGAATCAGAAATCTTCCAAGCATGATACTGAATGTGAAGAAAAAAATGAACTTGGAAATGAAAACTATCTTCCATTATGTTTTTCTTCCTTTGAAACGTTGAAAGCAAGTCATGGCATAATAGAGGTAGCAGGGAAGTCTGACTGCATTCTCAGTGGAAATATTTTACATGAGCAAATTGTTATCAATAAGGAAGATCAACGACCTTCACATACGTTGGATGACCATATGACCGATTACATGGGAGGTTATTTTAGTTTAAAATTGCAACCTCCGCTCAACTACCAGCTTGAAAATGAAGATGAAGCTGATCAAGAAATTGTTGTTAAAAGTCATTTTCCTTCCCCTGAAACTAATATAGATATGCAACAAGATTTCTAGCAAGACAAAGTGTTTCAAAGTTGTCTTTCTTCTCATGAGAATGACGTGATGGTCCAATTCCTAAGTATCCTAAACAGAAATGAGGTTTCTATAAGTGCATCCATGGAAACTCTAAGTCATGAAATAGTTCATGATGATAGCTTTCCACACTCACTTGAATATTCTAAGCAGGTATTTACTTCCATTCATTCATTAGAAATTCAAAGTGACGGTCCTTGAGAAAATCTCCAAAAGGTTGATAAGACCACATCATAATTATTTGATGAACAAGAAGATAACCTCGATGCACATGATGTGGTTTTCATATTTAAAATATGTATAAATGTTTTTTCCAGGATGCATGGAAAGATAAAAAAACTTGCTGCTGTCATTTCATTCGAAAATGCTCCCAGGATTGAACAAGTGAAGCAAGAACCAAAAGCACTTGTGAGGGAAGCCTATTCTTATGTCTTAGCTCTTGAAAAAGGAATATTTCTTCATGTGTTTCAGGACCCCATGGCATGTTATATGGCTAATCTTTATAATCAAAATCTAAAGACGATGGTGGGTTGTAAGCTTAAGAATAAAGGGAGTGATGAATCAATATTAGTATTAGATATGGGTCGCTTTACACTAGAGGTTTTTCTTCATCCATGGTTGTCTTTTGTTTCAGGAAACTATTACTTCCAGCCTTCTCAACAAATCTATCATCTTCTTTGGAAAAAATGAGATATAGTTTGGACCTTGTGCATACGTTGGAAGATTCATTTGTGATTCTAATAGAAAAAGTATACAGTCCCAATATTTTGAAAATCCTAGAAATCAAATTCGTATATAACTTCCCAAAGGAATCGTTGGCAAGTAAACATTGGAGCAAGCATGTGCAAAGAAAACAAATAATTGATAAAATGTTGGCATGGCTGCATTAGCATAATGATTTCACTTGATTGGCAACTCCTTTCAACAATTAGGGTAGGTAGGTATGAATAATCTTATTGGCCAAGCATTTTTTCGTTTGGATTTTGAGTAGTGTGTACAGTCAGATTTTTGTGGTGTATGCAATGTTCAGTATCTAGTTGAGAGTAGTATGCAGAGTTTGGTTTCCAGCAGAAACTAGTGATAGGTCGGAGCAGGATACAAACACATGTTTTGGGAGCAGCTCGATGGAGCAGGCACTAGATCTAATATTCTTTGCTACCTCATAGGGAGAATAGCATCCCCAGTTGGAGCCTATGTTATCACTGTAAAATTTTATTTTGAGACCTAGCCTTTTAAACCTAGTGGGGGGCTAAGTCAGTATGGAGGGGAAACAGATTGGTGGACAAAGCCACATCTAGAAGAAAGCACCAAATATAGAATGAAGGCAAAGTTGATGGGGCCCAATGGGTCATGGATCTTAAAACAACCCAGATCAACGGTCAAGAGAAATATCAGGAAAGAAAATAGCGCGAAGGTTAATTTCTCGAAGGTGGGCTGAGAAAAATACCATTGTTTCACTAATACATTTGGTTCAAATTTCGATAGTGTGTTCGACACAATTGCCACTTTCTATTGTCGGAAGACCGAAAAACCGTGGGCCCCCTCAAACGTCGTTTCACAAGACGTCGTTTTTTCGACGACCTAGTTTTTGTCTGTATTGCGACGTTATATGATGCCACGTGTCATCATAAATTGGATTTTCAAACCCCATATTGACGTCGTAAGACCAATGTCTGGGTCATGGCAATACCGACATTGTAAACGTGGAAAAAGGGACGTTTAAAATGTGGCAATACCGACGTTTTAAACGTGGCAAAAGGGACGTTTAAAATGTGGAAATAGCGACATTGTAAATTTGGCAAGAGAGACATTTCAAACGTGGAAAGAGAGATGTTTAAAAGGTGGAAAAAGAGACGTTCTTAAGGTGAAAAGAGAGACATTTTAAAGGTGCCAAGAACGACGTTTCAAAGGTGGCAAGAGAGACATTTCAGAAGTGGCAAGAGAGATGTTCTAAAGGTTGCAAGACTGACGACACAAGTATTAGATCCGACGTGGTTGCTATGGGAGCGACACTCTTGGACGTGGCAAGAACGACGTCCATCACGTGGCAAGAGTGACATCCTGGAGTTACTAGCTCTGACGTGGTTGTTATGGGAGTGACAATCTTGGAGGTGGAAAGAGAGACGTCTTTAACATGGCAATAGCGACAGGAAGAGAGTGAAAGACGTCACAATTGCCACCTTTATGTAGGTATTTAAAAAAAAAATACAATATCAATATCAAGAACTAATAGTCATTCCAAGCCCAAAGGAGGAGTAAGTCATATAGGTGTCAGCTAGTGACCCACTTAATAGTTTCCTTAGGCTTTCCTTCGCACTAAAGGTTGGGTTTTTTTCTTTCGAGAGTGTCTAAGAGATAAAAAGACCCAATATGGTGAATGAACTGACATTAATTTCATACACGTCTAATAGATCCTTCAAACTTTTACCCAATGAAACATGTTGTCACAGCTTCTATCCTAATGAGATTACTCTTGGTATCATCTCCACAAGCATG
>ML779253.1:787275-802469 GCA_009831015.1 Picea engelmannii | reverse complement strand
ATAGCATATTGTGACCTCTAGTTAGTATAAAGACTCAAAATATATGGTTTAGGATGTGCTTCACAAATTACTATAAATTTTTATCCAAAAATGCATTATCCCAAGTAACCATAGTCTAGGAAATGCAAAAATTTAATCCCTGATTAATTTCTAGTTTCTAGCTTTAAAAAAAAATCCAATGTAGATGCAAATATTGGTGATGCACAGGTAAACCACCCTTCAAAAGTAGAATCTGAATCAGGTGTAATCAAAGGCAATAAGAGGTCCCAACTGACACCACAAATCCTTCATATCTAACAGTTGAGTAACATTGAATCCAATTTATCGTGCATGCTCAAAGGATGCCAAATATTCCACAGGCATTCTACAAAAAATTGAAGAACATTAAATTCAAGAAATCCAACTCAACCCTTAAGATCAAACTCATTCTATAGAAGTTCTGACGTACCTTTTAGAGCACTTATAGCAGTTAAAGCACATTTTGCATCAATAAACTCCACAAAACACAGAACATAAGGCAATCCACCAGCCTGTACATATCAAAGACATCTAGAATCAAACAAATGCAAACTGAAAAATAGATTCAATACTATAAAATAAGATAATTGAACATATTTCTTAATAGGAAACCATTAAAAATATTTGGGAATGCTCTTAATTGCCTAAGATTTAC
The DNA here is from genome assembly GCA_009831015.1 of Picea engelmannii. NCBI lineage: Eukaryota > Viridiplantae > Streptophyta > Pinopsida > Pinales > Pinaceae > Picea > Picea engelmannii. The sequence goes on along the minus strand of ML779253.1, from coordinate 801,796 downwards.
AAAAAAAATTCCTAAAGAATTGAATCCTATAAACAATCAGTTTGTTGACTACTAAGCAATTTAGAATTATGTTCCCACACTGCCTCTGCAATAATTATGCATCTATATTGTTTAAGAACAAGTAGAGAGAAAGGGGTGTATGCATCATTGCCTAAAGGTTTTATACCAGCTCTTATAGGTGGTACGATAGTCATGTCAAGGATAAGGGATATAGATATAGATGATTCACTAGGCCTAGCTCTTATCATAATGGACTGCTACTATAATAGGGATTGTATTAAGAGTATGTTTTTTACTACTGTTGTTATAGTTGACTGGTGGGAGACATTAGTAAAGCCACCAATGCTATATGGCACTCCTGAGTCCTAATTATTGTCTTATGTCTAGCACTGTACAACATGTTGTAATGAATTCAATCAGCTAAACACCCAGAATAACTCTATTAAGAACTGCCATCAACTGCCACACTTGTAATGTATTTACCTATTATTCCCTCAGCCAGTCATAAGTAGGACATTGTAGAGCGGAACATCAAGAAAGTAGAGAACCATTGGAATGGGTAACATATGAGATTCTGTATCATGAGACCAAACTTTGATTATACAGAAATTATGTGTTCAAATTTAACCTTTAACTGTTGCACTGCCAGACATGGATGAGTTTCTCCGAAGTTATCTCACCTATTGATACCATGCCTAGGACAATTAAATACTATGAGACTTCAACATAGCAAAACATAATGAATACTATAAATGAGTTAACAGAGTTATGGAACAAAAATATCAACCCTCGTGGAACAATTACATATCCCAAATTATTATTGTTTGTGTCTACTAAATAACTCTTATCTAAGTCTTTAAATTGTTTCTTTATCAGGTCTTAGAATTTTTCTTAAGGTCATGTTTGCTAAAGGATTCACTATTAGTACAAGACTTTTACATGTGGTGTTCTAAAGTCCTAAAAAAACATAATCAAATTTGGTGAAAAGTGATGAGTGAGATTGTTGTGGTTGGGATTTTTGGTTTTGATCTGGTGAAAAGTGTCAACATTAACAATTTGTACTCCACAAAAGACAGGATTTCAATCACAACATGAAAAACGTGTCATGCAAATAATTGGCAAATAGACAAGAAAGACAGGATCCTAGGTTGCAGTATATCCAAATGAACAAAAAGATGGTGTAGCTGAGACTTTTGCTTAAATTCCATTATAAATGACAAAAGACCTAGAATATTATCAGAGTATTTTACAAAGATAAAACACTTGCTCCAAACTTGCTAGGCTTGACTATAACTGTAGCTTTTACAGCCTTACATACAACAAGTATATAGTTGTAGTGTCAATGTGCCTTTTGATTGGCATTAGATATTAGATGGGTGGTCTAGACTCTAAATGCATATCTGACAACTAATCAAAAGTTTAAGGTGAAGGTTAATATAAAAAAGATGCCTCACAACAAACGAGGTACTGGCTAACTGGTGAGGTTGATGGACAGCTAAGCCATCCACCAAGGTTCAATTCTCTAGTATTCTAATACAGCCATGAACAAGCTCTATTCACAAGAGAAAACCAATAATGAAGAAACCCTGATAACAAATACTTATCTTCTTCTTGTCAAATCCTAGTGAGGGTAGACAACTAAGCAGCACCACAGAACTGGCACAAGATAGGCGCATCACTAGAGAAAGATAGCACACCACAAAACTGGCACAACTGGTAACTACAACTGTTATTACAACTGTAATTGCATCTATAACTGGAACGAAGCAACTAGGCAACACCATAGAACCTTAGCACAACTCTTCCAGAGGTAGCGCACAAGAGATATCACCAAGAACCACCAAGAATATCCTTCCCCAAGTGGGGCGCACTCTCCAAGAGAACTAGAAACCAGAAATAATGAAATTGCAGCTACAACTGCCTAGTGTGCACTATAGAAGGAGAACTATGTGTTTGTACAAATGAATTAATCCATACTTGTATTTATGCTAATTTGGGTACATGTCTAGGACCAACTTGTTATTTTGGGTCTTCAAATTTACTTTATTATTTCTGTGGGTTGACTTCTCTTTTGTGGTCTTCTATTTCCATTTATTATTTTTCTGAGTGTTCTTCAACTATTCATTGGTCTTCCTTTGACTTCTTGGAATCTTCTTCTTCTCTAATAAAAGTTGTCTAGGAGGGAATACCTCCTGCAGCTACCAAAACATTAACACATCCTCACGTGGATCTCCTTCCTTGGTAGTAACTAAGAAGGAACAATTGGAGTGGCCACTTTGCATAGATTATAAGGCTTGCCCGAAATGAGGTCACTATGAAGAATTGTTGCCCAGTTCCCTACATTAATGACCTTGATTTGTTCAAGGGGCCATGTACTTCACCAAGTTTGATCTAGCTTCAGGCTATAATGAAGTTTGGATGGAACGTACAAATGTTGGGAAGACAACTTCCAATACCAAGGTTGGTCTCTATGAATGGTTGGTTATGCATTTTGGCCCCACTTATGGCCATGCCACTTTATTAAGGATCATCATTGACATCTTCCAGCTACATCTTGGTAAATTTGTGTTGGTTTACTTAGATGACATTTTGGTTTTTAGCAAAACTGGTTCAAATAAATTTCAACATGTTAGCACAATTTTGGACCTCTTTTGCTAGGACAGGTTGTAAGCCTAAATGAAGAAGCCATTATTTGGACAAACTTCTATTGTGATTGATGAGACCGGACTTCATGTAGATCCTACAAAAGTCTATGTTTTGAAGGACAGGTCCATTCCCACTAACACCACAGATCTGAAGAGTTTCTTGGGAGGCATGCATTTCTATTGGAAATTCATTCCCCATTATTCACACATTGCTCACCCATTGATTCGGGGTTACAACTAGAGGACTCTTCTTTGTCAGAATTCCAAAGTAAAATAACATCTCATAGGCTTTAAGATGGTTCTGCTATGCCCAGATGTTTTCTTTCCTAGATTTGCAACAACCTTTTGAGATTGAGATGGATGCTTCTGAATATGCCACATGCATTGTTCTTAAGCAAGTAAAATATCTAGTAGCATACTAGTTAGAAACTTTGTCCTCAGCCAGTCTTAACCAGAATAGTTGTGACAAGGAGTTTATGCATTGCTTCAAGTACTCAAGCAATGGGTACACTACATCCTTGGTAAGGACATTATCCTACACACTGATCACCAACCTCTCTAGTTTTTTAATTGACATTCTAAAATTAAGGAACAAAGACATTTAAAATGGGTTTCCTGCATTCAATGATTTCATTTAGTCATGAAGGGCAGCTCCAGTAAAGGTCCATCACATTTTAGATGTAGGATATGTAGCCTACTAGGACTGAAAACTTAGTTTTCCTTTAATCCAACTTTGATCTTGCCATGGATTCCACCCAACAACCAACAATAGTCAATCAAACTCATTGACATCTTCCAGCTACATCTTGGTAAATTTGTGTTGGTTTACTTAGATGACATTTTGGTTTTTAGCAAAATTGGTTCAAATAAATTTCAACATGTTAGCACAATTTTGGACCTCTTTGCTAGGACAGGTTGTAGGCCTAAATGAAGAAGCCATTCTTTGGACAAACTTCTATTGTGATTGATGAGACTGGACTTCATGTAGATCCCACAAAATTCTAGGTTTTGAATGAGAAAACAAAGAAGATACATAACCTACCAATCCTTGCATGCTTCACATTGAGTCATAAAGACATCAGGGTTGTACGAAATTTCACATTTGCAGTGCCTACAAGAAACAGATAGACAGAAGGCATTTCGTTAAAGACACATCTCGGAGGACAACAGATCGAAACCCCAGGAGGTGAAAAACAAAGCGAAAATTTCGCAGCAGATCTCGCTAACTTGCACAGCCACCCTATCGGGAATGAACCCTCTGGTTGCAGCGTTGTATCCAAAGTGGAAGAAATAGTCTTCAGAGCTGACGCTATCCAGTTTGGTGTAGTTCTTGAAAGTATGCACACTGCATTTTCCCTCAATTGTATTGATTTTCTGCTCATTGAAATGATTTGAAAGGAAGAGCTCCTTTGCATCATGGAATTGGAGACAACCTCCTATAGAATCCTCCGACCGATAATACCACCGCACGTGGACCTTCACAAGGCTTCCTTGACAATCAAATTCTATCTTATCCACCCTAGCTATGTACGGTGGCTTCTAGGCATCCTCGAGATTCAACATGCATCACAGTCCCTGACTAAAGAAGCTATATTTTAAGCTATGTACTGTGGCTATGTATGGAATCGGCACACATCACAGCCTACAAGATATATTTCAATGGCCACGATGAGTCATCGATTGCAGTGATAGCCATCGAATGCCAAATGACAGCAAGAGGATACTGACAAGGGCTCTGATATACAGTGACATGTCAAGACGCTTGTTCATCTCGGAAATTGATGTAGCATATGTTACTTCCAAGTAATGAGATGAGACCGTATGTCTGCATTTATGAACCTTCGTTAGCTCGACAATAAGAGGTTTGTTTGAATATCCAATGGGATCTTGCCAAAAAGGATTTTAAATAATTGAAATAAATACATAAAATCTATTGCTAAAGTGTAACATTAGAAAACCATATAAATTTTTTGGTCAATGCGTGGATTAATATGTAGTCAATGGAAAACTTATCCCTATATACCAGCCTATTGGTAGCTATAATAAGACATGATATATGATACTTTTTTCATCTCCAAAATTCTTAGAAGGCATTAGAGATCCCTGTGCTAGTACATCAATAGAAAAGATCTACCATTAAATGGAGAGGAGGTGGAGAAAAGACTTTAGCTTCAACCTGAGAATTGTGTCACCATAGTCAGTCCAATTTGTTTCCCGTCATGTCTAGAACCCTTAAATTATTCATTGGATTCCAGGAAGGAAAGAAAGAGTGGGGACAATTATACCACTGTATCCATAGAGGATTTGATGACTTTACCCTCCTCACTATACTTTGATCTTCAGTTGCAAGAAGTTGTAAGTTCTTGAAACGATATGGTTTAGCACTTTTGAACCATGAAAATTCTGAGTCTGGAAAGTCGCAGTTATGAATGATGGGAGGAAATGTGTCCATGCTACTATCATAGTCATAATAAATGACCGCCAGGAACCATCCTAATTCCCTGCACCTCAGTTAATCCATTTACATTATTTAAAAACATACAAAAAACAAATAAAACATAGTAATTGGATTTCACACTCTGTTTTTGTTTGAATGACTAGGCTTTAAAATGTTATTGATATGGACACAAGGGTTTGAATGATTCAATAAATTTAGTCGATTGTTGCCACAAATCATGAATTTTGTCTGTCGGACGCCAAAGGCGAAATGACATTTCCTGACCCACAATTTCCCTCCCCAGATCTCTCAGGTGGTGATGCATTTGTATCCGATTTTCCCTGTCCAACTCCATGAGGCACTTGTTCTCTAGATTTAGAAGCCCCACTAAACCTCTCCAACCTAAATCATCCCAAATTCTTATGGCCATATCCATGTCTTCTCCAATGAAATAACATGCTATGTCTAGTAATATTTGTCGTCGGGAAGTTTTGTTTGGTGCAATTTATCTAATTGGTCCTCCCAGTAAGACTTGTCATTCATTCTTCAAAGGGACACCCCAAACTCTTTTAAAGATAAAGACAATCCATTGTAGGTCCTTAAAAACTTAGTCACAAGATCTGTGAATCCTAGTGGTGGATGAGGCTGGCAGAATGAATACGAACAAAAGAGTCATTTTGGCAGAATAAATACGAACAAAGAATGAGGTCGGTTAGCTTATAGATTGCAGACTTTAATATTCCTACTCTTATGAGGACATCCTTGTAATGTAACCAAAATTGAGCTATCAAAATGAAGAACATCTCTCATTGGAAAAATCACATCAAGCTGATCCATATGATCTACATCATCTAAAATTACTTGAACTTGAGAAGATGAAAGATACCTTCTAAGCATCTATATGCCTTCGCTAATGCTATCTATTTGCAGTTCCAATTGAATTAAATCCTTAAGAAGTATTCTTTGCAAGGAATTTAAAGACCTCCTACCTGTGGTCTCTCTTACATCAAATGAGAAGCAGGATTTGTCGAAATGAGAACTCTTCCTATTGAACAGTTCTTTGTCTAGCATTGTCTTCCCCACTCCACCTAATCTAGCGATTCCCAATACCTAGGATTTACCACTCTGCCTCTACTGCCTTGAAACTGTGATTTCGAAATCGTCTACTTTTTCTTCTAAACCAGATGGATATCTGGCCACATTGAAAGTTGTTTTCTATGCTTTTTAAGCACACATTGTACTACTTTATCCAACATCTTTCCCTCATCACTGGAAATTCACAACAAAACAAACAAAGACATTAGGTATATATTAATACAAATTAGATTAATAATCACAGAGAGAGAATGAGAATTATAGTTCTAACCCATTATAGGCCTCAAGCTCGAAACCGCTTGATGCCGAGGTCATTAGGAGAAGCAGGCTGTGATAGAGAAAAAAATGTATCATGTGTTTCTCAACCTCATAAAGATTTAACTGAACATTTGGTCAATTTGGTCATGGGTGTGGATCAAAAGTAAAATCTCAACCTTTCCAAGAAATCCAATTTCTACAAGCATAGATAAATATGCAATTGCAGCTTTATTATTATTTTTCTCGACCTATATTATCTAATTATATTATCTAATTGGACATAAAGGATTTTAGGAAGAGGTCCTTGCTAATAACATAACATCATGAATTTAAATATCACATTTGGTTGTTCCTTATGTTTGGGATAAGATGGATAAACTCTATGAATCAATACCTTGTTGATAGCCATGCATCCAATTAAATGAATTTGTAAAACATTATTGTTGCACAGAATAGGAGATAATTCCATCAATTAGTGAGACCAGTAGACTGTCATTTCACCTTTTTAGAACACAAAATAATTAATCAGTAACCAATCTAAAAAAAATATTCAAGAGACAAGATGTAATGCAATGATCCACAGTACATTGCTATATCGTTAGAGATTAAGTGGACAATAGCAATACCGGGTGACCATTAATGTACTTTTCCCATAAAGAAGACCCATTATTATTAAGTGGATCAGGGATTGGAGTATGTTGGACTGAAACATCCTGTATTTTTGAATTTGGATTTGATCTGTGACCATGATTTGCAGGTAACTTCTGTTCAATACAAGGAATCGTTACTATCAACAATCAATGCATGAAAACAGTTCTAAATTTCACAATTACACACAACTACAAGTACCTGCCATCATGGGTTGGGGTTAGAATGGAATCCCAACTATGGGAAGACCCCAAGAATCAGCACATACCTGCAAGAAGTTGTATAAGATGCTATTTTGTATCAATAAATAATTAATATGACAAAATATACCAGATTTAAACTTAAAACAGAAGAAAAGAATAGAAAACAGCCTGGTTGTAAGTTGAAACTATACCCCTGGATGTTTCCAGAAAGAGCCATCCTATGCTTGCCATGGAGTAGGTGTCCCCACATGAAGTTGTTGCCACATGTGACTACCTGACTGATCTATAGTGGGATGTCCCCAAATAGGAAGAGGCGGGCCCACAGGAGTCCCATGAGGTGTAGGATGTAGTTGAACTGGTGAATATGCAATAATTAGTTCAGAAGCAGGATTCCCTTTACGAGTACAAGATTCATCGTACTTAGTTCTAGTCCAGGCAGGGTCAAAATGCTACCAATATTGCCTGCTTGCAACATCATCTTCCCTTGGAAAAATGTGCCTTCTGTGAGAATGATATTTCTGCACATCATATCCTCAGTATATCATCATAGATCAATGAATCATTGCTCAACAACATCCTCACAGAATATGGCACTTATAATTGACAACTCTGTACTTTATAAATATATTATCAGAAAGTATGAGGTTTTCATTGTTGTCAATGTTATGTAAGCCAGTTTTATGGTTTTGTTGTTTACCAAGCAAATCCAGGGAGCAATAAAAAATTATGTTTATAATATAATTTCCCCAAGCTACAGAACACATTTTCCTTTCATACTGAGAAAAGTCTCATATAGCACATTTCACACCTAAACATTATGATGTATTCTGGTAAAAATCCAATTCAAGAAATATAATCATAAAGAGGTTCAATTTGAAAAAAATTATGAACATTTACTCCCTTTTAAAAGAATAAATAACCTATAAGTGGCTAGCAACATTATGCTGAGTTAAGCCATCCACTTTCATAAGGTCCAAAATTCTTGAAGGGATTGCCTGATCAACTCCAAGTTGCTCCACTACTTGCACAAAACGTTGATGCAAGTCCATTGTCCATTCTACCTACAAGTAGAAACACCTTTAGTCCACACATGCTAGAAATATCCTTAATTGGCATATAAATTTCACATCCGGGTCTGACCTTAAACATTTTCTTGCTATGTCTTACCTTAGACTTTTTCTTGCTAGAAGCAATATTGGACATTTTGCAACAATGCTCTGCGCTATTCTTCTTTCCTTTGATATCTTCTGTACTGGAATCTACATTTTCTTCATTACAAGCATAAGAAGACAATATAGTTTATTTCTTGATATTCTCATCATCACTCTTTGAACCTTTAGCAGAACCCACTTCCTCTCCTGCAATGCCAGAAGCATTAACTACATGCACATCTACAGTTTCCAACCTTGAGTGTAAATTGGTATCCCTAGAAGTAATTCCATTCCCCAACTGGTTGCTTGTTATGTCGACGGGTTTCAGCCCAGATTGGCTATTATTTCTTGCTTTCAGTGATATTCTATACATGTCTTGAATTTCTTTCTTTAAAGATGTTGGGCTATCAACTTGAGATGACTAGGCTGGTGTTTCTTCAACATCTAATCTCACTTCTCTTATAGTTTCATACCCACAATTATTTTTAACATGCGTTGTTCCAACCATTAAGTTTGTGGCATCGTCTAATCTAAGTGTTTTATCCTCCTCGGAAGGGGACATACCTCCTTGTTCTAGTTGAGGAGTTGATGGAGCTGGAAATTTCTCACTATTATAGGGGTCAATGCTTGTCTCTTGTTTTAAAGAATCTGTGGGAGTTGGCATGCAATATCGTACCTCATGTAGAGCACTGGCCCCATCTTTGATTCCACCAGATGACTCTCTGTTTTGAGTGCTTTTACTCTTAATAATAGCTTGTTGAGTCCCCAGTTGAAGCATGGATACAATAGTTTCTTTAACTGGTTTAAGAGACTCTGAAAGAATAGTGCCACTCTCACTGAATGCCTACACATACACTATGATTGATGAACTATGGATATCTCCATCTAGTTTATAGCATGAAAGGATACTGTTTAATTTTATGTTAAAATAATACAACTATTTTGTATCCACATAGAAGGAGGGGAAAGTGAAACAAGCAAGCATACGCACTCCCAAACCAATCTACTATTATGTTATAGACTCCCAAACCAATATGCTATTATGTAGAAGGAGGGGAAAGTGAAACAAGCAAGCATACTCACTCCCAAACCAATCTAATTTATAGGAAGCACCACTCCCATCTCACTTGCCCCATTAAATAAGTATTATGGACCAACCCCTCACAACCAATGTGGAATATCACAACAGATTTTTCAAACTAATCAAGTAAAAAGCACAAACCTTGTGAACCACATGTTGCCAAATATTTTTGAGCTTGTCCTTAGATATCGGTTTCTGTAGGAACTTCGATTCTCCAAGCTATTTAATGAATGAAATTATTAAGTTCATCTAGCACACAGATAAAACATAGCAGAGGGTGCAAACACAAAAACTGATGACCAAGCAAGTACCATCAAAATAAGAGGAAGAAGCTTACTGTTATGCACTTCATCGTCATGCTCAAGCAACTCCTGTTTGACATCACTGCATGACAATAAAAAGCAGCATCAGAGCTAATGATTATGGATAGACAAAATTTAAAATATAGATTAAAAGGGGCATCCCTCTAATCCCATCGATATGTTCCCTATAATACTTACTAATGGTTGGTATATCACAGGCTATTTGGAGGAACCTAAAACCGACACAGTTGTTACCTGTGGTCACCTACAACCAAGAGGACGAGATTACAACCAGGCTGCAGATCACAGAGAATACATACTATTGTTAGGAAACTGAGTAGTTGTTAATTTATGGACAGAGAGACTGCCATCAAAACTGTAGAAAAGCAATAAGAAGGCCAATAAACGTATCTCAACCAAAGCAACAAGAAGGCCAATAAACTTACCTCAACCAAAGCAACATGGAATGAATTAGTCTCATTTGCAAGAACAACCAATGCCTCTGTGTCATTGGAGAAGGTGGAAACTGCCTCAGGCTATCACTAAAACTTGATCAACAACACCTCCACATCCATATGCAGAAAATGGAAAAGAACAAAAAGAGAACCCTAGTGAAGGAAAAAAGGAAGCAAGTACAAGGCATATTATTTACACAGATCTGTAACTGTTTCAAAAGAAAAAATCTTGGCAAGAACAGATATTACAGAACAACAAACATCCTCCTATCTGTAAATATGATAGATCTTGGCCTATGAAGGAAGATTATGCTAAAAAATGACAACAACTATGGAATTGGATGAAAATACTTAGAGGAAAATTGTCTTGTAGAAATGCTTATCCGTGGGTTACAAGCGAGCAGAGAGGTATTAAATTCCTGGAATATGAATCTCAATGTTTCGTGATTTTTTTTTCCAGTGTAGTGTGACATATTTGGGTTGTCGAATGTGCCTAGGAGCCACTAGCACAAACCCATCTAAGATCAGTCTAATATATATATTGTCTGAGGCTGGGAAGCTCAAGGTTGTACATTTGGATTTTTAATATTTGATATAGAGGCTATTTGTGTGAAATTTAGATATGCATCTTTGAGTTTTTAAACATACAGAGATGTACCAAAAACTCAGGTTTAAATGAATCTGTACTAATGTCCATATTCAACATACCCAATGCTCCATTACATGCTCACAAAAAAAAACAAATAGTTGATAGATCAACCCAACCCAACAAGTTGTTTGGAACTTTCAATATATTGGTAGAATCATCTCCCCAACTTCACACCCGACCACCCCAGCGAGTAAAGAGTAGAACGGGCTGACAATAAGCTTCAAATCCTTTTGTAGGACCTGTTCTCTACTTGGAAATGAATTGGGTCCATGTGACTTTCAGATCATTAATTTCCATGGACCAACGACTGCATAATAGCTTGTTGTTCTACATGGAATTATCACATTATCAACTATGTTACTCCTTTATACTACCCAACATAGAACTATCCATCTTGTTACTCCCGAAGTTCTCTGCCATTGCAGAAAAGGATTCCATCCTTAAGTTTGGATAAAGTTAGTCCAGAGATATAAGACCTCAAATGAAACACCATGTTGCATAATCATTACAAAATTCTTGAGATCTCATCAAAATTATCTGATCAGTAGAGTAGTAATAAAAACTCCAATCCTCTGAATCCAGTTCTAGGATTGATATTTTAAAACGAGATCCCCATGATTAAAAAGTCTTGTACATAGAAAATTACTCCATTTGTGCTTATGCCAATACTTACGTGCGATTAAGGATTTTAATCAAACTTACCAACATATTCAAAGCCTTCTAGTCTGGAGTTGGTTTCAGTAGCTACCTCAGAGTCCTCATCCAACACCAGAACCCTGAGGCCTTTAGGAAAATCCTTCCACTCTGCAACACTTACCATGCTTACTTAAACATGAAAATTAAACCAGATGGATGTCGATAAACATGTAAATATCGTTCATTTTTATCATCACAGTCAGTTGATGAGCACAGAGAGGCGATCTAGTGGTCTATCATGGCCAAGTGAAATCCCACAAAAATGGTCTCAGTTGCAGACAAAATCCTCTCCAGTTAAAAAACAAAAAAACATACAACATTTAAAGAACAGGGCTCGAGCATACCGTCCATATTTGTTTGTCCATCGAAGATCATAGGGCATACAACATTTAAAGAACAGGGCTTGAGCATACTGTCCATCTTTGTTTGTCCATCGAATATTAGAGGGCTTCACATTATAAAAGACAGGAATAACAATAGCCACATTTAAAGAACAGGGCTCGAGCATACCGTCCATATTTGTTTGTCCATCGAAGATCATAGGGCATAAAACATTTAAAGAACAGGGCTTGAGCATATTGTCCATATTTGTTTTTCCATCGAAGATCGGAGGGATTCACATCATACAAGACAAGAATAACAATAGCTAGAGACTTCAAGAAGCTATGTATGGAATGGGCATGCATCATGTCCTGCAAGCTATCTAACAATAACTAGAAAATTAAACAACTTTGGAAGGATACGGGCAACTTCTCTGTGAGAACAGTCAACAGGAATCCCCTCAATAAATATTGTATTGGGGGATTCATCAGGCTTAAGATGGTTAGGTAGCCTGAAAGATGAACCAGATGAACTGGATATTGCACTGTCAGGCAGTCTTAAAGATGCATATGTCCTGGCAAGAGCAGGATCTATGCCAACCCCTCCTTGTCTCTACCCCATCAAAACTGGATCATTCAAAGGTGCCAGTCCTAACAAACCTGCGCATGCATCTACCCCACCCAAACCAATTCTAGAACCACCTCCTGGACCTACTCCACCAGATAATCCACCCACCCCAATTCTAGAACCACCACCCAAATTGCTAATCTCACTTGCAATTAAACCACCCGCACAATATGGAGATATCTGCATAAAATTACATTTGTGTTAACTTTACACAATCCATTCTACTCACAAATGAGAAGTTAGAAACTTAAAACAACAGTCAAGATTAGGTAAATTACCCCGTTTCATAGAGTTTCAGAAGGAGCCCCAAGCGGGTCATGTGTCCTCAACATTGAATGATCAATTTTGTCATTGAGCTGAGGGTTTTCATGAGGTAGATAACCAGGAATATCACGACCAACTGGCTGAGAGATCTCATGAGGTAGAAAGACTGGAAAGTCACACGTGACCACTGATAGATCTAGTCATTTCAATCTACCAGAAAGACATGTTGGAGCTCTATTTTCACATTTGGAAATGTGTGAATGATGTGATGTTTTCAAAGATTGATTTCTCTCCTACTTCACTAACCAAATGAAATGCACCATATAGCATGATGACAACAATTGAACTAACAACAACTATATGAGTGATGATGGAGACAATGAAGTGACAAACTGCTAATTGTAACTAATTGTTTCAGCCAGAGAGTGAAACATATTTCAAAATGGAGACAATGGAGTTTCTCACTTCATTGTCTCCATTTTGAAATATGTTTCACTCTCTAGCTAAAACGATGTACTTTTAGCTTTGAGCAGTAGATTGAAACATTCACAAGTACTGAAAGGATTTTTGGAGAGCTCATGACTTACCACTGGACTTTTTTTGAGATGTTAGTTCAACAAAATGATGTTTCTTTCCTTGGTTGCTTTCTCCAATTCTATTTGCTTGCTTATCTTGAATAACATCTGTTGCCGTCCTAATGCACACTTGCAGACGTGAGCTAAGTCCTGCTCACTTAGTGTGCCCTCGGAGACACAATGTCTAAGCTCCTACCCACACTGTCACCTTGACAGGAACTCCTTCCGTCTAGGCTTACTCCTAGGGAAGCCAAGGGGGGTAGTCCCTAAGTTGCTAAGTTAGTTTTAATTACAGGTTCTAGGAGTTAGTTTTAATTTGTTACAGGCTGAAGGGGGAAAACTAGCCTATAATGATCAAGCAGCAATGCAGAATGCAAGTCTGAACTATATGACAGTCAACCCTTTTCCTAAGTCAGCTAGACTGGTGCCTACATTGGGCAAATGGGGTCGACTAAGGCTTGAAGGTGGTTAAGTACAGCAAAGTAAAACAAGTAGATCCGACTAATCACCCCAAGCCACAAACAGCAATGAATCACGAAAGAATGCTGATGATTTACAAGTGTTTACAGCCTATACATGAGATACATGAATATACAAATCAGATATACAGGTGTACTAGGTAAAGACACAGATAGACCAATTAGATACAAAGGTACAACAATGCAATCAGATATACAGAATATAAACAAGATGTACATAGAGCATCCAATAATCAAGGCAAGTAGTGCCTCCCCAAGTGGGATACTCACTACTTACTTGACCCACACCACAGTAAGCAGATTAAACAAGATATTCAACAAGTAGTTAAACTGCTCATGTACACATAAAGGAGATATAACATATAGCTGCAAATAGATGAAACAATGAGATACTTCACAAGTGTGTTTGCCTACACATACATCTAATTTCCCCCAAACATCACAATGTGATCTATGCAACTAAGTGTTCTTGTTAAATGTTTTAGATCCCACCCCCCCTAACTATGTTTGTGTCTCAACTCCCTTATCCTGCCAAATAACTGCCCGGTGCTCAAGATACTGGGATTTTATCCCCAGCCTAGCTTCCAAGGTCAGCCCGTCATTTCACCACAGCTAGAGGTAGTCAGAGGAGGGAT
>ML779253.1:757850-780411 GCA_009831015.1 Picea engelmannii | reverse complement strand
GAAATAGTAGCACAAACCAAACATTATAATGGAATGCCAGACTTACGGTTCAGGAATGTTAAAGAAACAGTGTATAGAACGTTGAAAAGCACACAAAACCCGATCAATGCTCCAATGCCAATCCAATAAAATTTAGCTTCAGCAAATAATCCACGAGATTCTAGTACAGCACGTCCAACTGTTTCACTAGAGATGTTACTGATGGGCTGCACAAATATGAAATATTTAGATGAAAGGAAATATTCAATATTTCTTTCCTAGACTATGATGATAGGACACTCAATCAGCACATGATATCACTTACTTTATTCCATCTGGGAGCCAAAAGTTCATTCACCGCTATGGAGTTTTGGCCATAGGACATCGGTGAGCACCAATATGCCCAAATCCACCAGCTAGGTATGTTCTCTGTTCCAGAAACATGAATAAAGTCAAGCATTTCTTGTAACCTGAATTCATTTAATTGAAAAGCTCATGGTAGCCATAAAACTTATTCTCTTTGGAGTAAATAATTAGATTTGCATATGTTATACTGTCAAATACCTCTTCATACCACAAATCCTCTGAGAACAAACACAATAAGGAAAGCAAATGATCCAAATGTTTGTGAGACAATCATGTTCCGACCCATTGAGGCTATGAATTTGAAAAGTGCCAACAACATCTGATGCATCATAAAGAGGAGGAAGAATTGCCTAAAGAACCTAAAACAATCAAGGCAATGTCCGGGGTTACTCATTGAATATTTTAGTGTTCTGACAATCAAAACACAATTCTGACATGCCTATTTTCTTTTTATTTTTCATTGTTACATTTTGGTGAAGGAGGATGTTACATTTTGTTTCCATTCATCTAGATTCCAATCATTTATTCATAGGTACCATTTCATGTAAATGGGATTTGTAGTGTTGTTTTTATTTCAGCCTACCTAGGAAGATTCAATGTCCATAATTAGATAAGTTCATCTGGTTGTATCCAATCTCACCTGCAGTCGCTTAAATGTCTTGAATTTGGAGATTGACGAAGAGATAATAGACTGTAAACTAAATTTTTATTATTTATATTCATGTAAGGCAGCTTGCCAAAACTGAAAGCGACTTTAAATAATGCAAATACTGAGCATGGTACAAAATGTAGCTATACAGAAAATTACTTGGCTAGCACTTCTGGAAATTGACTTTTTTGTAGTTCTTTGCTGGGCATCTATTGCATATTATACAAGTTGAAGATGGCCTATCAGATTACTTTTATATACAATAACATAGTGAATTCTTTCATAGTCCTATACATCTACAAAACAAGGGTGTCTGTGTGTGTCACTGATTCATAAATATATTAGTCAAAGTTCTCATTCTTCCAGCCATATCTATGGAATAGTCAAAAGATAAATGAATTCATTTACTGATTGATTAATGGAACAGTAAGACTTCTCGTGCTCCTATCCATGTTTAATGAATGATATGGAAATTCATTTAGGTACAGAAGCTATAAGAATTACCTCTCGGCCTCTGGTGAAAAACCCATAACAAAGTATGTAACACAAACCCAAATCCCTGCTTCTAGCAAAGATAGTGGAATCCTCATTATCCATGTGGGTAAAGAAAAAGCCCAACATGGATAGAACAGAATGTATCCAAAATTTAACATGGAAAGAAAAATGCCCTTTAAAATCTAAAACTCCTTCCTCAACCTTGGTGCTTTGCTTATAGATTTCTTCTATTATCCTCTCCATAGGGTGTGCCACACCAACTTGAGCCTTAATATTCTTATAGTCTAATTCAGACTCCTCATCCTATTCCCCATATTTCTTCTGACTCTCTGAGTCATCTAGACTATTCTATAAGCCATTTTGGTCATTTGCTTTGATATTAAAGAAAATTTAGAGAAAAGTTTAATGGATTCTCATCAAAATTCAAATTAATAAAGAAGAGTACAAGTTCTCTATGAGTTCATCTCTACGGGTGGGCATGTTGTAATACTCATATAATTTACTTGTCCAAAAATGACCATTGGTTCACTAGTATTTATAGTTCCTTTTTCTTTTGGGTATACATGTTTGTAGTGTCCAGACTGTTTTTATTCATATTTGTTCAGTTCAAATTACTTTAACTAAATGGAATTACTTGCTAACTATGATTATGTATATTTTCAATTCAAATTATATTGTCAAGACTTTAACAGGATTTGATGTTGATATAAGCTTTGAGACTGTAAGGGTTACATTTGTTTGGATTTCCAGAATCATCGTTTGGGTCAAGTTCATGTTTATTAGGAATATGTTGGATGGCCTTACCTGTATATGCTATGCAATGGAATGTAAGAATGTTTGGAAATGCAAGCTGGACTGTTAGGTTATATAATTAAAAAACATAAAATTTAAAAGTAATAAAACTATAAGACATGAGAAAACCAACCCAATACATGAATTTCTAATCTTCTAGCTTAGATATCAAGTTGGGACAAAATATATTTGAAAGTTATAGTTTGGAAATAAGTCTCAAAATCACCACTTATGAACATTATTTTTGTTTCTCTTACATTGATGATGCTTGCCAATTTATCTCAAAATTCTATTTTCCTAAGTTATTACAGTAGAGAATGTAAAGTTGGTATCTTCATAATGGGAGTTATTATATTAGAGGATGTAAAGTAGGTGGATATATGATTAATTTTTTCTAAGTCAACTATACCAATTTTACAAGATTGATCTTGGTTGTGGCTTCTCAAAATTCTAAGTTGAACCCAAAATGGTTATAAGAAGAAGCATGTCGAGAACCAAATGGAGATGTAAAAATGCTACCATACCATCCAGTGTCCAACCCATATAATATATGGTAGATTCATTTTTAGAAACTACATGGATAATCTATAGAAAGTATATCATAGGTCTAAAAGCATATTTGGAGAATATTTTAGCGATCCTCAACTCCAATGAAAATACAAAACCCTATAGCCTCTTTGCATGTACTATCTAAATTTATCACAATTATCAGAATTGATAAAAACACTATCTCATCTGGGCATCAAGATTCAAATAAAAAATATATTAAGGGTGGCTAAATGTGCTTACCCCGAAGGCCACTCCTAAGACACACCAATGACAACTCCTTCTGATCTCCATACTATAAATCAACTTGTAGGTTTATAGAATCAAAAGTAGTCTTTGATGTACCATTAGTACTTGTATCATCATTGATGGATATCTCATAATTGTTCTTGATTAACTTATCTATATCAACTTCATCAATGAGATGAGCTAGATGATGCACGTCGAGTAAACCGTATAGTAATTGTAACACCCAACCTATGATATCTACAACCCTAACAAATTTCATAGTCCCAAAATTTGGTTTATCATAATGCTAGTGAGTAGACATACAAAACATAATCCATATAAGGTGTTGTATAAGATGAACATTTTTCAAAACAAAAACCTTGATTGCCATCTCTAACATGGATTTGAAATTTAATTCCTTGCTGCCAGAATAATGTAGATTATGTTCAGTGGCAAAGTTTTGTTTTGATTATTACAGAGCATGATTTATCATGGGATTTGAACTACATTATTGAAAAGAGACAATCCCCTATATTTTCAAACATGCCCATTAACCAATCAGACATCAATGAAAACTAGCACAGTTTGGCCCACAATGAATCTGTAATCTTATAATTGAACCCCATATGAAAATGTCCTTTCTAATGTTGAATGGATTGTAAGGTTGAACATTTAACCTTGTCTGCCACTTTGTTTGGATTCAAGTGGGTCCACCAAAATCTCTACTTCGCATAGCCATATAACCGTGAAATGTTGAGCCTTTACTTCTTGTACATAGTAAAACTACAGATCCAATTGTTCATGTGCTACAACAAAGTATCCAAAACTTATGTGGAGGACAGACTCATTTCTGAGCTTCGATTCCTTTTCTTAGATTCCAAATGACAAGGACAAGAGACCAAGACAAGAGATGCTAGATGGAATATCGTGTATCATGTATTTCTCTGATCCCTCTTTGCCCAAATGATGATCTTCCCAGTCAGATGGTCCAATAAGCACCTGATGAGATACCCACAACCAGAAAATTACCATGCAATGTAATTATAGGAAATAATATCATTCAGAAATGACTTAGATCACATGTATAAGATAAAAAATGAATCATAACAAATCATATAGTCATGTCATGATAGCATACATTTTGGTTAAACCTTTTAAGAAATAATTTATCAAATCGACTATGCAGCAATATAATCACTCCAACCCGTACACTGGCAACTTTGATACGAAGTTACAATGGAACAGAAAAGGAGACACAATGAGGAGGGAACAAAAATGGAAGTTTTTAGAAAAGGCCGGATACAATCCAGAGGAGAGACATAAATATATATTTTTATATTTAAGCAAAAAAAATAACATGACAGACAATTTCAGATTACCATTTGTCAATTAGAAGCCTAAAAGAGAGTTACCATTGTAGATCATCATCACTACAATCCAATATCATACTAAGTTGTACAATGCAAACATACATTAATGAATATGCGCAAATTGCAAAAGGAGTGTCCTACTATCATATCCAATGTTCATAATTTCATTGCAAATTACAATTTCATATCATCAAAAATATCTTCATCCATGTAATGAAGCTCCACATCATCAGTTTCATCCTCTACAAAATTGGCAACATTGTTGCCATGTCCACTTGAAGATGATATTGTTGATGCCTCCTCATCAAGAAAATCAAGATGTGTCATGGCATTCAAGATTGGAGACTCAAGAGAGACCCCAAACCTTAGAAAATGCCAACTCCTACTGCAACCATGCTCCAATCAGCCACAAATTTCCAAGATTCAAAACCTCACTCAAAGACAAGCCAAGCACCATCAACTTATTTTAGTGGATCTCCTCTTTCCACATTATGATGTTGGTCCATTTTGGATGTACTTTTCATGAATGCTCCAAACCCATCAATAGATTGTGCTCCTTGGTGCTCCTTCCCTTCAATTGACGATCATACTTCAATGGCTCCTCTCAGATCTCCACCAAAGACCCCTTTTGCCTATTTGTGGAACTGTGTTGGTTTTAATCCTATGGTGTTTGGGGGAGGTTCTATCTTCAAATGGCCTACGTTCATCATTAAGGGGGAAAGGTGTGATCTATTGCTTACTCTTCTTGGCATCATGTTCATCTTCAGGAAGGATGGTGTACATAAGGTCAACCCTATGTTGAGATGGGTATCCATAAACCCTCTCACTCATTTATTTTAACTACATTCAATCACCTACTTGAGTTGGATATCCACACACCAACTCTCTCTTGTAGTTCAGTGGCCATCACTCCCATTTGTATTTTGATTTGGTAATTCATAAACCCACTCTCTTCTATATTCTAGCCATGGCCACTCTTTGTGAGGAGTCGGGTATTTATAAACCCATTCCCATCTTGTATTGGAGCTTCCATCTTGTATTCATTCACCCACTCCCTTGTTTTTTTTTAGCATTCATAGTTGTGTTCAAACTCTTTCAGTTATTTGGAGTTTGGTCTTCATACTATCATTTCTATTATGAATGATCTTCTTAGAGTTGGGTACTTCCATCTCTTCTCTCTTGAAAGATGTTCATTCCGACACCTCTTTAGATGGGCAATTCAATGGCATTATTCTTCTAGTAGATCTGCAGTATGACAAGGATGTTTCTTCCCACTCTCCTCAATTGAATGAGTAGGTCAATGACAGTTTTTTCCACCYAACAAGCAATTCRGTGACCACTTCCCTCCAAKGGATGGGCAACTCAAAGTTGAGTGCTATTGCTGGGAAACTCAAAGTTGAGTCCTATTGCTTCTATTTAGGATGTTCCTTCCAACACTTCTTTATTGGATGGGCAATTCAATACTGTATCCTCCTAGAAGATGAGTAGTCCAATGGTAGAATTCTTTTAACAAATTATTGAGTCCACTTTTGTATTGAGTTGGGTCATCAAAAACCCACTCTCTCTTCTTCCAACTATAGCTAACATTACATTGAGTTGGGTATGGATTAAAAGCCAACGTAGTCAACAGTATTATAGAAGAATTTGATGCCTATTTGTCCAGTACAATTTCCCTCTCCTGTCAGGAATCTTTGACTTGTCTAGTGTGTGGTTTGTCCTAATCTAATCCTCTTGCAATGATTGTTTTTATATGGGACTTGGTGTTTATAATAACATTAATGTCTATTGTGGAATGGTTATTGTAGCTCTTTATATTTTCTTATGGTGTGCATGCTTGAACTGTTTGTGGTGAGATTATAGTTGATTTGCTCCGGAACTTGTTAGTGAGTACCTCCATTTAACTGTGATAGTTTAAACTTTAATCTAGTTGGTCAATTCTTGAAATTGATGTTGTGCAGGTTCATTCCAGAGTTGAGACTGTTGTAGTGGGTAAGGTTTCCTTGAATTTGACAGATAGAGATGGGAAGAGGAGCAAATGGGTGCCAGTTTGCCAAAATATTTGCTGAGGTTATTCAAGAATTGCTACCGTGTTCACATTTTGTCCCTTTAACAACATAATATCTCAATAAGGGCTCAGCTGCACCAAGGAAAAACAACCAAGCAAATAGGTATAGCATGTGTTATGGTATATTATATATAGCATGTCTTTTTGTGCTTTCTTGAAGCTTACAACAAGCTTTTTGGATTCCTTTGTTTTGCATGTCAAACTTTTTCAGATCTTCGATTTTGTTATAAAATCTTTTCAACTTTTCTATTTTGTTATAATGTATTAACTCTTCTTTTGAATTTATTTTAGCAGGCTTGTAACAGGGACTTTGCAGCTAGTGTCAAGTACTTACCTAACAATTGATGAGAACCAATGAAAGATGGGACTTAAAAATTCAACAGGCATTCACAAGGTTCAGATATTTAGGAATATGCTAGAGTTGCAAAAGGTAGTATTGTTCACCTGAGGTAACTATGCATTTCAACCTATGAGAACCTTATTTAGGCTGACCTTATTCTTCATGGTTTGTTCAGGTGGAGTATGACTTTCAATATTACACAATAGACATGCCAACTGCTATTCAAGTTCTCCTACTCTGAGATGGGAATTCTAGTATGTTTCCAGCTGATGTAGTTCTCTCTTACAGACCTACATTAGATGCACATCAGATTTGGGTCCCTTAGGTGCAAGTCAATTGGAGAAACAACAATGGTGACTGTACTTGAGTATGTCAAAATCGTTTGACCATACCATTGATGCTGCCATGCAATAGGTATTGTTAAATTGTCTTGCATGTACACCCATTATTCTTTCAAGACTAATGAAATCAATGCCATTCAAGTTCAATTTTTCATATAACTTGATTGTTTTATGTTGCAAGTAGTTGAGGATGATATGGTAGCAGTTAGGTGATGCAGGAGCATCTCCCATGTCAAGCGAGCCAGCGTGGAAGGCAAGAGACAGTTGGGCAAGCGCTAGTACAAATTTTGAAATTTACCTTGGGATTGTTGCGTGAACATAAACGTAACAAATTAATGAAGTGCACTTGTGTGATGTAATCAGACCTTGAGCACCTCGCTCTCGTCCTTTATAGGTAGGAGGCATTTAAAATAGTTAATGCAGGTAGATACAAATTAAATTCTAGATTAGATTGTTTGAGAGCACAAGAGGGAAACAGGATATAGACACCCTCATTGTGTATTGTAACATTATTATGAGAATTTGTGTATGTAGAACATAGGAGAGAAGCAGAGAACTGTGTAAGAACATCCATGTACAGACATTTGGATTAATAGAAAGATTTGATTCAAATTCATGGTTTCTGTTGTTCTCTATGTATTGATGTTATGCTCATGAATGGTTGCTTCCTGTTATACATTTGCTTTGATATGCTGTGTATATGATTTCATGTTCTAAGTGAAGTCTGAAAGGAAGAGGGAATGAGTTTCAACTGTTTCTCTATCTGAGCAAGAATTCCTGCAAGGAGTGCAGTCAAAGTGTCTGCAAGGAGTGCGTTGACAGAGGGTTCAGATAGGTAGCATTTGTTCTCATGTCTACAGAAGTGTAGTTGAGCACAGGAGCCATGCAAGGAGTATGCAGGCGAAGAAAAGTCTTAGGGTTGTGAACCTAAGTAAGGTGTGAGAGACTGTTGCTACAGGAGTGCACAGAGTTGAAGGTATTCATCACTTGGAAGTGTCTGAGAGTTGCCGCAAGGAGTGCGCACAAAAATCTTCTCTAAGACTCAGAGTCGAGAGAAGGCTTAGGAGGGGTAAATCCTTTGAAGCTATTGAAGGTAGCATAAGGATTTTGAGCGTATCGAGTGACTCAAGGCGACGGAGTTTTGTGTCACAGGTGATTAAGTCCAGGAAGGAGTTCTTGGTTCACTTCGTGAATGTATCGAGGAGGAAAAGACAGACGGTCAGAATCTTGTGGAGAGGATTTGCGAAATCCCGCCAGCCGTCCGATCTGGTAAAGAAGTGGGGAGGTTACGACTGCATCCGGAGCTCAAGCTCTAGGGATCGTGAGCCATTGGATCATCAAATAGTTACTCGTCAACCTTCTGTTTGACAGGAGTTGCGTAAGGTTTAAATCCTAGTGAGAAGAGTGGAAACCCCGAGAAGCATTAGGATATTGAGGCATCGGAGTTCAGGAAATCGGGGATACTGTGGACCAGAGATCGGCAAATCCATCGTGGAAATCCCGATGAGCTCAAAGTCATCCATCTATTGGGACAGGTGGTAGGAATCAGGAGTCATCGGTATATTGGGGGTTCAGAAGTCAAGAGCCCGAGACCTTTTGAGTTCCGAACCAGCGAGGGGATCATAGCCATGGATCTCAAGAAGGACACATGTCGTGTGATCACTCAACCGAGGATTCAGTCATCGGGGCTCATATAGATGAATGGTTTGACTTTGTGCTTGGCAAAGTCCAAGGTTCGATCTGAACCGTCCATCATTTGGGAAGCGTGTCGAAAGACTTGATGAAGTCAGGGTTTGGCGTATCAAAGGTCTCGAGGACAGGATACTCTTGCAATTTGGAATCATGAAATGCGATATCCCGATAGGCCAAAGGAACAATGTGGGGCCACAGGCATCGGTAGGTGGACAGGTGCCACATCCTTTCGAAAATTCGGGGAAGGAGAAGGCTCAAAATATAGGCATTAGGATTCGTTATCTTGAGAACTCTGAAATGTCGATGGAGTAAAGGGACTGTTGAAAGGTCAACTCACGAGCGCATCGAAGATTTGGCGTATCGGGACTGGGGAGTCAGAGAACCGAGTTGCTCGACATCGTGAGTGCCGAAACCGCGATAGGAGAAGTCCTGACAGGAGAAGGGAAGGGTCAGCGTTGACTTATATCGGGTATCGGGGATTCGTGGAATCAACACTCGGCCATTGACCTCGCGATTCTACGAAGTGTGATCTCCCGATAAGTAAAAAGGGAGATCCCAAGAGATAATTCTGTGGGTGTAGATATCTCGATAGGGAATATAAGAGCTAATTAAGAGTTCTTTAGGCCACAGGGAAAGAAAGATCCTATGAGCTGGCGTGCTTGCGAGCGTGTCTACGTCAAGTGGTATCAGAGCCTGATTCTTCCTTGTATATTTCAGGAAGGAAGAGGCAGAAAGAGGTAAAGAG
Source organism: Picea engelmannii (assembly GCA_009831015.1). Lineage (NCBI taxonomy): Eukaryota > Viridiplantae > Streptophyta > Pinopsida > Pinales > Pinaceae > Picea > Picea engelmannii. The sequence continues at coordinate 770,803 of ML779253.1, read as the reverse complement.
CACTCTGATACACATCAAGTGGTATCAGAGCTTAGAAAAGCTTCTTTGCCTTTTGTATCGGGGAAAAGGAATATTCACCATGCCGCCAAGGAGAAGAGATAGACAATCACCTGATCTAGAGGAGGAAAGGGAGATGTCCAGAGGAAGGGATAGAGAGGTACAAAATCCAGAAGTAGAAAGAGATCTACATAACATACGCGCTAGACTTGTGGACATGGAGATAAGACAAAGGCACACAACTGATGTAGGAGATATCAGTGAGTCCGAAAATGAAGATGATGTTGGACATGAAGAAGAAGAAGTCACAGTAGAAGATGCAACAAATGAACGCTTGCTTAAAGCTATTGCAAGAATGGGTGCAAAGGCGAAGATGGACATTCCAGTTTATGAGGGAAATCTGGATGTAGAGGAGATTCTAGACTGGATTAGAGCTCTGGACACTTACTTTGACTATGAATATATCAAAGAGGAAAAAAAGGTCAAGCATGCCGTCATGAGATTAAAAGGACATGCAGCCTTGTGGTGGGATGAACTACAAGCGGATAGGCGTTGCCAAGGCAAGCATAAAATTAAGAGCTGGGACAGGATGATTGCAAAGATGAAGGAAAAATGCATTCCCAGGGAATATCAAATTTCTCTATTCAGGAGGATGCAGAACCTGAAACAGAAGTTGATGACAGTGAAGGAATATATTGAAGAGTTTTACAGGTTGAATATCAGGGTAGGTCATCACGAAAGCAATGACGAAAAAGTGGTCAGGTATATGAATGGCCTGAGATATGAGATTCAGGATGAAATGAGTATGGTGACCATCCAAATGGTGGAAGATGCTTATCAGATGGCTCTGAAAGCAGAAGAGAAGCTGAGCCGAAAACAGAGTCAAAGGGGCCAAGGCAGAAGTCAGCCCAAAGGCAAATCAGTTGCCCAGGAAAGAACCCAGAAGCCCAAGGACAACTGGAAGAAACCTCAAACACGGACAGAGAGAGGTGGAAACTCATAGCGAGGGCAATATACTTAACAAAGTGGACAACATACTGAGAAGAGAGGAGATAATGCTGACAACAACACTTTTCCTCATACTAGAGGTAGAGGAAGAGGAAGAGGTGGAGTAATCACATGCTTCACATGTGGAAAGAATGGGCACAAGTCATTTGAGTGTCCAGAGAAAAAGAAAGAAACTGGAGAAACTCACATTGTCGAGGCACAGAGGAGATATGTTGAGGCAGAAGACGCTGAAGGCGGAAGATCGCTGATGATGCGAAAAGTTCTTTTGACACACGAAAAGGAGGTGGAGAGTTCAGTCCAAAGGACTAGAATTTTCAGAACAACTTGCAAGACCAAGGATTGGGTATGCAAGGTCATTGCGGATAGCGGTAGCATGGAAAATATCGTTTCAATCGAGATGGTAGAGAAGCTGGAGCTGGAGACGACTGATCATCCAAGTCCATTTAAAGTTTCGTGGCTACAAAAAGGACATTAGGTAAATGTCACCAAACAGTTCTTAGTTGAATTTAAGATAGGAGGATATAATGATAAGATATTATGTGATGGCATTCCTATGGATGTTTGTCATCTATTGCTGGGTAGACCATGGCAGTATGACAGGAATGTGATTCATGATGGGTGAATGAACACATACACCCTGGAGAAGAATGGGAGGACACACATGTTGCTTCCAATCAAGGATAAGGAGTTCAAACCGGAAGTGAACAACACACTACTTCTCATGAGTGGGAAGGAACTTCTTACAGAGGTCAAGAAGAAGGAGGATCCACAATTTGTTGTGGTCAGAAAACTGAAGATTGTTCTGACTAGCACAAGAGTGGATGATTTGCCAGAAGAAGTTCAGGAACTGCTGGAAGAGTTCGCTGATATAGTAGTGGACGAATTACCTTGTTCGTTGCCACCAATCAGGAGTGTGAGTCATCACATTGATCTCATACCAAGATCCAGTTTTCCAAACAAAGTCGCATACAGATTGATGCCGCAGGAGAATGAAGAGGTTAAAAGACAAGTCCAAGATTTGTTGGACAAAGGTTTGGTCAGAGAAAGCTTGAGTCCATGTGTTGTTCTAACAGTACTCAGTCCGAAGAAAGACAGAGGATGGAGGATGTGTACTAATTCAAGGGTGATTAATAAGATAACCATCAGGTACAGATTTCCATTGCCAAGGATGGATGATCTGATGGATTGTTTAAGTGGAGCAAATTTTTTTTCGAAGATTGACTTGAAAAGTGGATATCATCAGATTCACATGAGAGAGGGTGATGAATGGAAGATAGCCTTCAAAACCAACGAAGGGTTGTATGAATGGCTTGTTATGCTGTTTGGATTAACAAATGTGCCAAGTACCTTCATGAGGTTGATGAATGAAGTCCTGAAGGACTTCATCGAGAAATTTGTCATTGTGTATTTGGATGACATACTGGTTTTCAGTAAAACAACAGTGGAGCATCTGAAGCATTTGGCTATAGTGATGCAAAAATTGCAGTAGGAGAAGTTGTTGATAAACATGAAGAAGTCCTCATTCATGAAGTCAGAACTCATCTACTTGGGGTTTGTTATTTCGGCAAATGAGTTGAGGATGGATCCAGATAAGGTGGAGGTAATAAAAAATTGGCCATCGCCGAGGAACATATTTGAGGTGAGAAGTTTTCACGGATTGGCTAGTTTCTACTGAAAATTCATCAGGAATTTCAGTGGAATTAGTGTAGTTATGATGGATACAGTGAAGAAAAGACATAAATCTTTTCACTGGACTGAAGAGGCTGAAAACAGTTTCAATTTGTTGAAGAGGAAGACCACGGAACAACCTATTCTGGTGTTGCCGGATTTCCGAAAAATATTTCAAGTGAAATTTGATGCAAGTGGGTTTGCAATCGGGTCAGTCTTAAGTCAGGAAGAAAGGCCGATAGCATGTTTCAATGAGAATCTGAATGAAGCAAAGGTGAAGTATTCCACATATGATAAGGATTTTTATGCCATCATACAGGCATTGAAGAAGTGGAGGCATTATTTGATTCTGAAAGAATTTATTCTATACAGTGACAACCATGCACTGCAGTTTGTGACTCAACAAGAAAAGTTGAATCAGAAACATGTCAAATGGGTTGAGTATATGTAAAATTTCACTTTTATGATTAAACATATTTCTGGAATTGCTAACAAAGTTGTTGATGCTTTGACTAGGAAGTGTTTGCTATTGCAGGAGTTCAAAGTCAAAACGCTGGTTTTTGATGATCTTAGGAACATGTACAGAGATGATCTAGATTTTCAGGAGGAATATGAAGTAGCTAAGAATCCAGTTCTCAGAGACAGAAGCCCATGGATAGAATACATGATCCAAGAAGGATTGATGTTCAGAGGCAATCAACTATGTATTCCAAAATGCTCCATGAGGGAGAATCTGCTAAAGGAAAAACACAGTGGAGGATTGGTCGGACACTTCGGTCATGAAAAAACATTTGCAAAGCTAAGAGAATCATAATTTTGGCCAGGGATGCGATCAGAGGTCAAGATATTTGTAGACAGATGCAAAATTTGCCAGCATTCGAAGGGAAGGAAGCAGAATGCAAGTTTTTATCAACCATTACACATACCTGAGAAGCCATGGGATGAAATTAGCATGGATTTTGTGTTGGGGTTGCCAAGGACACAAAGAGGTTATGATTCAATCTTTGTGGTGGTGGATAGATTTTCCAATATGGCACACTTTATCCCATGTCAGAAAACTAGTGACGCGACTCACATCGCAAACCTGTTTTTCAAAGAAGTCATTTGACTTCACGGCTTGCCAAGGAGCATAGTTTCGGACAAAGATATGAAGTTCATAGGGCATTTCTGGAGAACCTTATGGAAGAAGATGGGAACTAACTTATTGTTTAGTTCAGCTTATCATCCTCATATGGATGGACAGACAGAAGTGGTAAACAGAAGTCTGGGAGATTTGTTGAGAAGCTTGGTGACAGAGCACCACAACAGTTGGGATAGTATATTGCCACAGGCAAAGTCTGCGTATAACGACTCAGTGAACAAAATTATAGGACAGAGTCCATTTTAGATTGTTTATGGCATACAACCGAGGGGAATTTTTGAATTGATGGATTCAGAACAGACTGCGATTAGGAGCACTAGTGGAGAAGATTTTGCAGAAGTGGTGAAGGAACTTCACAGCCAGGTGAAGGAGCGGTTGCAGAATTCAAGCCAGGAGTATAAGCACAAAGCCGATCAACATAGAAGACAACTTTAGTTTGAGGTTGGTGATCTGGTTCTGGCACATCTGAGAAAGGAAAGGTTCCCGAGAGGAACGTATAATAAATTGAAGATGAAGAAAATCGGACCATGTAGGGTCTTGAAGAAAATTGAAGAAAATGCTTATGAGATTGAATTACCCGATGGGATCAGAATTTCTCCGATATTCAATATCTCAGATTTATACCCATACAAGCCTGAGGAAGCAGGAGCAGAAAATGAACAGTCAGAGGTTTAGTGGTGAAATAAAATGCCAATTGCAGAAAAGCCACAGATGGAGCGCATACTAGATAAAAGAATTGGTAAGAAGACCAGAGGGAAAGAATATCTTGAATATTTGGTCAAATGGAAAGGCCATCTAGTTGAAGATGCCAGCTGGGAGACTAAAGTAGAGATACAGAAGCATGGATATACCATGCAGGAGCTCATGGACAGGAGCCCATGAAAGTTTTCAAGCAAGGGAGTATGATGCAGGAGCATCTCCCACGTCAAGCGAGCCAGCGCGAAAGGCAAGAGACAACTGGGCAAGCGCCAGCACAAATTTTGAAATTTACCTTGGGATTGTTCCGCGAACATAAATGTAACAATTTAATGAAGTGAACTTGTGTGATGTAATCGGACATTGAGCAGCTCTCTCTCATCCTTTGTAGGTAGGAGGCATTTAAGATAGTTAATGTAGGTAGATAGAAATTAAATTCTAGATTAGACTGTTTGAGAGCACAAGAGGGAAATGGGATATAGACACCCTCATTGTGTATTGTAACATTATTATGAGAATTTGTGTATGAAGAACACAGGAGAGAAGCAAAGAACTATGTAAGAACATCCATGTATAGACATTTGGATTAATAGAAATCTTTGATTCAAATTCATGGTTTGTGTTGTTCTTTGTGTATTGATGTTATGCTCATGAATGGTTGCTTCTTGTTATACATTTGCTTTGATATGCTGTGTATATGATTTCATGTTCTAAGTGAAGTTTGAAAGGAAGAGGGAATGAGTTTAAACTGTTTCTCTATCTGACCAAGAATTCCTGCAAGGAGTGCAGTCGAAGTGTCCGCAAGGAGTGCATTGACAGAGGGTTCAGATAGGTAGCGTTTGTTCTCATCTCTGTAGAAGTGCAGTTGGGCACAGGAGCCGTGCAAGGAGTGCCCAGGCGAAGAAAAGTCTCAGGGTTGTGAACCTGAGTAAGGTGTGAGAGACTGTTGCTGTAGGAGTGCACAGAGTCGAAGGTATTCAGCACTTGGCAGTGTCTGAGAGTTTCCGCAAGGAGTGCGCGCAAAAATATTCTCTAAGACTCAGAGTCGTGAGAAGGCTCAGGAGGGGTAAATCCTTTTAAGCTATTGAAGGTAGCATAAGGAGTTGGAGCGTATCGAGTGACTCAAGGCAACGGAGTTTTGTGTCACAGGTGATTAAGTCCGGGAAGGAGTCCTTGGTTCACTTCGTGAACGTATCGAGGAGGAAAAGAAAGACGGTCAGGATCTTGTGGAGAGGATTTGCGAAATCTCGCCAGCCATCCAATCTGGTAAAGAAGTGGGGAGGTTACGGGAGAATACGAAGCTGAAGCTCTAGGGATCGTGAGTCGTTGGATCATCAAACAGTTAGCCGTCAACCGTCCGTTTGACAGGAGTTATGCAGGGTTTAAATCCTCGTGAGCGAAGTGGAAACCCCAAGAAGCATCGGGATATTGAGGCGTTAGAGTTCAGGAAATCAGGGATCCCGTGGACCAGATATCGGCAAATCCATCGTGCAAATCTCGACGAGCTCAGAGCCATCCATCTATTGGGATAGGTGGTAGGAATCTGGAGTCATCGGTATATCGGGGGTTCAGAAGTCAAGAGCCCAAGACCTTTTGAGTTCTGAACCAGTGAGGGGATCATAGCCGTGGATTTCAAGAAGGACGCGTGTCATGTGATCACTGAACCGAGGATTCGGTCATCAGGGCTCATATAGGTGAATGGTTTGACTTTTTTCTTGGAAAAGTCCAAGGTTTAATCTGAACCTTCCATCATTTGGGACGTGTGTTGGAAGACTTGACGAAGTCGGGGTTCGGCATATCGGAGGTCTTGAGGACAGGATACTCTTGCAATTTAGAATCGTGAAACGTGATATCCTGATAGGACAAAGGAACAGTGTGGGGCCACAGGAATCGGTAGGTGGACAGGTGGCACATCCTTTCGAAAATTTGGGGAAGGAGAAGGCTCGAAATATAGGCATTAGGATTCGCGATCTTGCGAACTCCGAAATGTTGATGGAGTAAAGGGACTGTTGAAAGGTCAACTCGCGAGCGCATCGGAGGTTCGGCGTATCGAGACTCGGGAGTCGGAGAACCAAGTTTCTCGACATCGTGAGTGTCGAAACCACGATAGGAGAAGTCCCGACAGCAGAAGGGAAGGTTCAGCATTGACTTATATCAGGTATCGGGGATTCGTGGAATCAACGCTCGACCATTGACCTCGCAATTTCACAAAGTCCGATCTCCTGGTAAGTAAAAAGGGAGATCCCGAGAGAGAATTTTGTGGGCGCAGATATCCCGATATGGAATAGAAGAGATAATTAAGAGTTCTTCGGGCTGCAGGGAAAGAAATATCCTGTGAGCGGACATGCTTGTGAGCGCGCCTGTGTCATTAGGCAAGATGACAGATCTGTTAGCACTGAGGTTATCAGCAGTTTTGGTTTTGCAACCTTTGATTGAGTTGTTTTTCATTCTGTAAGCTAATAAAAATTGGGCCCCTGGACATTACTCTATGTTGTTGTCTTCCAGATGGCTTACCATGGCACATATCGTTGAGTTAGGGGGAAAGAACCTTAATTTCATATCACTGGAAAATAGTCAAGGATATTGAGAGGCAGTGTGCTGCAAGGCTTTGTGGGGTCTAGGATTTATGTTGTAGAAGTATACTACTGTTGAAAGGGCCAGCAAGGATATGTGTAGGTCCTAATTGCAAATTTTCCCACAACCTTGTTCTCTTGTACATAAGGGTTTGTGAAATTCAATTGCAAATACGTTACAAGCAGGGGTTAGTTTGTAATGTAAAGGACTAGGTACTGGCATTGAAGGTTTTTTCTCTATAAAAGTCTAAGATGCAGCATATGACTTAGTTCAACATTAGTTTTTGAATTGTCTATTAGTCCCTATCATAGGTATGTTGTCTTTTAGTATGTGAATAACCTTATATTCAAGGTAGATGATGAGAAATATTCTTAAATCAGAATATGCTTAGATCAACATTCAACTTTTGAAGATCTATAGATTTTGATTAATGGATAAAGCAACAGTATGTGAATAACCTTATATTCAAGGTAGATGATGAGAAATATGCTTAAATCAGAGTATGCTTAGATCAACATTCGGCTTTTGAAGATCTATAGATTTTGATTAATGGATAAAGAAGCCTTGTAACTTATTCTCCTATGGACCTAAATCGACACTATTTTCCTTGCACAGAACTTAAACCTTTAACATCACTATATATTTTATAGTTTGAGCTGGCAAAGGTTAGGGTTCAGATGTAACTATGTGCTTCTCAGGAACCCGTGATCTCACCTTGTTATGGGGTTAAATACACTAATAAATAATTTATAAGATTTTTCCACTGAGAGGGTGACTTTACTGGCCTCAACAAGCATCAGCTTATATCCATTAAGATGTCTCCTTTAAAGAATATTAATTTTTTCAGTTATAGAGTTTTTAGCTTAATTCTGATATACAGTTTTTGTCAAACAATTTGTGAGCGTACTCCAATCCTCCATGTAACACTTATATTGGCTACTGTTTGTTTATGGATTTATTGTTTTGGTTTTCTTATGTACCTTTCAAGATGAATGATGTTTATTTGCCACCAATAAGCTTCATGTTCAGACTATCTATTTTAGCAGAGTATAAAAGGAAATAACCAGCAATTTAACACACATGACAACAAGGGAAAATGCATACAAACATTTGGTTTTTATTGCAATAATCTAACCTATTACAAGCTGGCCATATTATAGGTTTAGGTCGCCCTCTTCTAGATAGGAATGGATCCCCACAATGTCAAATTTGACTCATGGAAAATGAAGTCCAGTCTACTCATAAAATGATGTAGCTCTGTTTTAATATTTCCTATGTTTGATACAGGCTGGAAGAACAACAAAAGTATTGTGGTAGTGGCTGTAGGTTTCCGCAAAAAATTGGCAGCCAATACACTTGATGAAATAAGGGATTAAATCCCTTCAAAGGTTCTGCAACCATTGTTATAACAATACACCCTCCTTTGGCACTCTACAACCCTTCACAATCAGCAACACTCCCTTCACTATTCAAGTGCTCCCTCCTTAGAGACAAATGTGTCCTCCTATAATCCTGTGCACCCTGCATGAGATATCCAACCTTTAAATGGAGAAATAATGGCCCAGAACTTGGCCCCTGCCTTCAATAATTCGCCCAGCTAGTAAATAAACATTCTCTCAACCCAAAATTCGCCCCAACAGTGAGGTATTCATCCCACAATGAAAGAAAATGACCTAGCACTTCATAAACTTGCCCAACTACAATATTTCATCAATGAGAGTGCTCAGGTTTGTATGCAACTCGCCCAGCTGCATAAGAAAGACGCCCAATAAGTATTTTCGGTTCAGATCTAGATTAGAGTGCACCCAAATAGTGAAAGAATGCACCCAACAGGACAGGAGCCCATCCCACAATCACTAATTCGCCCCCACACCCTAAAATCTCAACCACAGCTCAATTAGAAGTATAATCTTCCCAATGAAGAGATCAAAGTAATTTCTTCCCACAAAATGATTAGCTAGGGTGTATCATTGGAAACCAATCCTAGGATTTGTCACCAAAACCCCCATAAAATGACTAGCTAGGGTGTATCGTTGGAAACCAATCCTAGGATTTGTTTCCAAACCCCAAGTTCTAAGAGCTCAACAAAACAATAGGACGAATACAAAATAATCAATTATCAGGATGAGAGAATAGAGGTCTCTATATCGCCTTTATACCCCTTAATTTTTTCTTTATTTTATTATTCATTGATTAAATCACTTGATTAATTAATTAACCATTTTAATTCTAAAAAGTGATTTAACTATTTTTATGGCTTCTTCTACCATTGAAAGTCACTTTTCATCATCTTATACTGTAGTGTTTTTCCTCCCGATTCCAATGAGCTATTACACTAAGAGGTTTCTCCAAGTAATATGCCCATTATGACATTCTTAGTGAATTTAATTAAAATACGACCCATAATAACTCAAAATTATGGAAATCGTTGGAATGCAAGAGAACCAAAATCAAATTGTACGAAATGGATATCGATGATGAATATGATGAACGATGCAATTCGAGCCCAATAAAACCCCTTAATATCTCTCGAACTTGTTGTCACCCCTATTTGGCTACTTTGGTAGGCATAACACTCTGTAACGTAATAATGTCCCAAAATGGGGACATTACAGTCCTCCCTACCGGAATATTGTTTGTCCTCAAGCAATAACTAAATCCATCTACCTATGATATTGGGGTCCCATATCCACCGATGTGACACAAGGTAGACTCCTCTTAAGATGTGGCATCTCCAAGTGCTCACCACGCATGACACCCAAATGCCCATGATGAGTAGAATGATCAATGGCTAAAGAATCTCAATCAACTCCCCGAGAAACCACTCTACTCAAAACTCAACGCCATCAAACACTAAACTATCATGCACTCCAATCCCTGGATCCCATATCAAAATGTGAACTTCAATGCTTCGTCTCCTACAAATAACACACGGTCTCAACCCAAAATGAGTATGTTCTCCACGACCGTACCAAACCCAACACGACCTCCACTAACCAAACATGTTGTTGCCATAGTGAGGTACTGCAAGACCTCAACCAATCACCAACAAGTGACATTCTCCCCCCAATACTAAATCTCACTGGAAAGTCAAAGTGACTTCCTCCTGCAAAGATCCATTCATCTCCATCAGTCAATAAAATGCCCAACCCTGTAATCCCAGGGTCCCATGCTAGTCTCTAACAGGGAACATCATGTTGATGTTGCACTACTCCGATCATGACTTTCTACTCAAAGTATACATAATGGATCCTCCACTCTTGGATCCTCATAAGATGAAGCAAACTACTGACCAAATGGACTCTTGGATCCCATATCAAATTTGGAAGTCCATCACTTCCGATCCCCACTAACTATTGATGTGCCCTACTGGTAACTGTCAAAATCCCTCCATCCTCATCCCAATGAGAGTCTGAATATGTATCAACCTCTGAGATATCCTCTATCACATGGCCTAAGATACTCTCTGTCACGCCCAAGGCCTCAACTATTGGTCTCTGATGATCCACCCCTATCCTGTTGTATGCAATAAAGACACTCCTATCAGGTGGTCTCAACCTACCAACTCTCCATGTCCCTTGCCACTGTCTATATCCCTCTATGTTGTTTTCAATCATGAAGGCATCGGGAAAGGCTATCATAAATATCTGCAACCAACTATACAGCTGGAAAGTCTCACATGCTTTGGTCAATACCAAGAACTTGACCAAAATCTTGTCCACTAGCACCCATGGTAAATAATCATTTGTACTCATCACTGAAAACCAACCATCGGGTACAACAATAGGTATATCCACAACCTGCGGTTCAATCAATATCCCTCCATAATCACTCATATAGTTGTTGTTAGTGTGAGGGTAATCTCCCAAAATGATGTGTTGTTGCTAGTGCCCTCAGTCTCTCCCTCTCCTGGTCGGTGCCCTCCGTGAGCTCCCTCTACAAGTTGATGCCCTCAGTCTCTCCCTCTCCTAGCCAGTGCCCTCCATGAGCTCCCTCTACTGGCCGATTCCCTCAGTCTCTCTCTCTCCTGATGCCCTCCGCGAGCTCTCTCTAACCTTGCAGCTAGTGAACTCTCTCCCTGTTCCGTCCACAAGTTATCTCCTTGGGAACGAGTCTCCTTGAAAGGGTGTGAGTCTCCTTGAAAGGGCATGAGTAGTTTTTTGGGCATGATGGACAGAGATGACGTGGTTTATTCACTCTTTGAACATAGATCATAATCCAAATTGGAGTAATATTTTTTTATATGTGTGTGGATTCATCTAGCATTGCACTAGGAAATGTTCTAATACAATTGGGCAAAGGCACACTATATTACCAAATTTATTTATCCAATAGAAAAGTGTCATTATTTGATCGTAATTATACTGTGATGGAATCATAAGGGTTGACCCTGATGTATACCCTCTAGAAGTTTATATATTATCTCCTAGGTCACCTTACATATCACTTTTCACTAAAATATTTGGTGAACAAGTCAACGTTGGAAGGTTAGATATGCCATTGGTTACTATTGTTCAAGGAGTTTGAGCTCCAAGTCATGGTTAAGCCGGGCAAGAAAAATGTGGATCTATGTCATCTCTCCTAGATGTAGAATGGGGAATCCACTAATATAGTTAATGAAGTACCCAACAATGATATATTTGGCATAGAAGTGGTGCATGAATTCTTTGTAGAGGTCATCGAATTACTTAGTTCCATATAAGTCCTAGAATATGATGACCAATGGAAGTAAAGGGATTTAGTGGTATGCATAATGAGACGAACAATGTTCGCTCACACAAGAGTTATCCAAAATACTTGGAATATAACAAAGTAATCCATGTAGGAATAATGTATAAAATATGAATAGATAAGATATAATGAGATGATTACAATTGAGAAATGAGGGCCTGCTTATATACCCACGCAGGGGTGCCTTTTACCAATAGTCATGTCCTTTGAGACATGACCTTTCATTATTAATAATTATTATTTATTAACTATTACTATTATTATGTTATGAATATCTATTTATGTATATTTTATGTTCATAACATTGCCTTCCCCTTAAAAATGCTTTGTCCTCAAAGCATAAGCACTGGAAGGCTTCCCTTTGAACTTTTGTTCTAGCACACGATGTCTTCTCAAATCTTCTGTGCTTGTAGTTACGACTCTCGATGAAACAAGATGATATAACCTTCGAATTCCCAAACTAAGGTGTTGCATATTTTGGGGAGTGATCCATCCCAAATCTACTTTCATTGGAATTGTTGGATGATTGATTGTTCCAAGTTGTTGATTTTGTCTTCGTTCTTTTGCAGTGTGGTATTTTATTTGTTGGTAAGAAGAACATTGTTTATTTTCCTCTTCTCCTAATCGTTGGTCATAACGACTCTTGTGATTTGGATGATGATAAGGCATCCTAATCTCTTGTGACTTTTCCTTGGAATCATATTCTTTTGATGTTTGTAGTGATCTATCCACATAAACATTCTTTTGAATATGGGCATTATTTGACTTTGTATTGGTTCCTTTTTCTACTGTCGAGATTTGAATGTCGGATAAATTCTCGATTGGATCAGTGATTGTTTCTTTGTCAATTAATGATGTTTTGCGATATAGCTCTTCTTGTAAAGACTTCTTATTGTGCTTGAGCTTTTTAACCTGAGTTAATAAATCTTGATTATGTCGTCTTAACCGTAAGAGTTCTTCCTTATTTTCTGACCTATTGTCTTTTTCTAATTCTAGATTCTCCTTTCTTTCGTCCTTTAAGATTTTAATTTGTTCTAGTAACTTCTGATTAAGGTTCCTTAGGCAAGAGCCTTTTTCCTCTTTTTCGATTAATTTCTCTTCGAGACCTTCATTTTCTTGTTCAAATTTTTGAAAACAC
>ML779253.1:696776-744808 GCA_009831015.1 Picea engelmannii | reverse complement strand
TTACCTTTTAAAATCTCTTAAACCACTTTGACTACTTTGACCTTTTGGGGCTTCTAGATGACATATGAGGGTCCTCCAACTTCGTAAGGCCATAACTCTCAAACCGTGAGGAGTTATGTGAAGTTCTACATACCACCATAAATTTCATGACATGTACTATACATATAGAATATTATTATTTGAAAATATATCATAACTCATATCGTTACCCATAAAAAAACTTGCGTCCATTACCCAAACCTGGGGTCTCCAACTTCTCATGGCCATAACTCTCTAACTGTGAGGAATTATGTGGCATTCCACATACCACCAGAAATTAAATGACAAGCCCTATCCATCTAGGATAATTTCCCTGACAAATTCACTTTCCTTCATCTCATTATTCTACAATTAAGCATGGGTTCTCTTACTCCACAAAACGTCTTCCCATGAGGGCTTCCACCATAAGGGGACCACTTTGGAGTTCATCCATATTTACTTCTTATAAACCATGACAAAACAATAATGAGTCATATTTACATAAAAAAATATTGGGTCCATTACCCAAACCTTTGTTCTACGTGGCTTTCTTCAAGGGTTGACATCAATGACAACCAACCTTAATCAACACTAACAACTTCATTGAAAGTTTCATTACACTTGATTAAGAAGAGTTCATATGGTTAGAGTAGGTTAGTGTAGGTAATAATCTCTCTTCCCAAGTATATTCTTTTCTTCATTTTTCATAGTGTGATCAGATTTGGAGTATGAGGTTTGTTTACAGCAAGTCTTTTAGTTTGCTTGAATAAGTGACAGATCTTGAAGTATTGCAGAGGATTAGTTTCACAAGTTTGATACTAGATGACTCCATAACCCAATGGATAAGGAAACTGGAACTGCTATGTTATTGGAGCCTCATAGGGAGGTCTCCATGCTGTATGGAGCTAGATGTTAGCACATACGATTGCAGGGGTCAAAAAATCACATTGTTTTTTTTTTTTGAGTCATAGGGTTTTACAAGTCCTAGGTTTTTGGGTCGCTTGTTATGACCATAGCTTAAAGTTTTATTTGAAAAGTCTAAATTTTGGTTCCACCTTGGTTTAAGAGTCTTGAAGTAATTTAATTAGACATCATGACAATGTAGATAGAGTCCCTATGAGTCAAACCTTACATCATTACCTTGACATGTCACACCTCTCCCTTGTACAAAATTTTCTCCTTGTCACCATCCATCCATTTGAATGTCAAATCAGATTCAGTTGTATATGCTGCCAACTCCCTAGGAGAGTTCGTAACATACTCTAAGTACCTCATGCATTCATTTATCATCATTGAAATTAAAGGATCATGTCAAAGAGGATTTTATTGTTTTCAGAGCCTACATTTAACCAATTCTTTAGGGATTATTTCATAAGATCTACTAAAAGTTTCCTCGAAGTTTGCAAACTCTATTTGAACTTGGTGTTGCAAAGTGGCACTGCCAACTAGTGTTGTGAACTGGCTGAAGAGGAGAGTTGGAGCTTGGATAACATGCAAACATATCAGTTCAAATTCATAGATATCATCATCAATATCATGTTTGCCAAGAACTCCATGAGGGTCTACATGTTGTTTAGATGTTGAGAGAAATTTTTATGTTGGTTTATCTATCGACACTACGAATTGTCCTAATCTGGCACTGCGAACATGGCGATGCGAACCCTTTGTTCCAACACTATTGAAACCTTCATCCTCTACATATTTAAAAGCTTAGATTTGAGAGAGTGGATATGCACCCCTATCTTATTTTAAATATATGGTTGGTCATCTACAAAAGAAAGATTAAGTTGCAGACATCATCAATGTTGTTAACTGATATTTAAACTAATAAAAAACCCTATTTTAGAAGAAAATTCACATTTGTCTCCCTTTTATTATAACTCTCAGTTGTTGTTCCTTATTCCTCTTGTTGGAAGAGTGTCTGTAAATTCTAACCTTGTACAATATCTACTGCAAATAGATATTCAGAAAAAGAACAGAAAAGATACAATGGAAAATACAAACATTACACTTAGATATTTCCCCTAGAAACCCAAACTGGGAAAACTAACATATTCTATATTATTCATCTTGTTACAATGTTTACAATACAAAATACATATAGGAGCCAGTGTCATCCAAAACCTTAACCCAATGACCTGGATTAGTCCAAAACCCTAATTCCTTAACCGGAAATAGAAAACCATTGGCAAAGAAACCATGTGCCGAAAAACTACCTAAATATAATGTGGTCCCGAGGTAGAAATAAATGTGGTCCCGATGCAGAATTATTTTTTCTCAGGGGCATTGCACCCCCTGAGGGGGGGCCTAGCAGCCCCCCTCTAACCCCCCTCGTGCAAAGAATATAACATATACCCAACAGTGTCTTGTCCCATACCTCAATGTGTATAGAGTGAGATATATAAAATATTTGTACAAAGTCATCCTTTTGAAAACATTTCAGTCATTAAAACCCAAATTTCATGTTTCATGCATTTTACAACATTTTTGGTGGTGACTATGTTTTGTAAGCCATGATTATCAGTTTGGGTGTTTTCCTTTAAACAAGATTATTAAGATTATGAAGTTTACAACATTTTTGGACACATGATACAGTTTTGGGATGTGAACGACTTTGGTAAAAGTGAAAAGGGATGCTACAGGAAAGTATGTAGCGCCTGGTGTTGCAAATTGGTAATTTATGATAGTTTGTAAGAGTTAACATACATCATAGGATTGTTTTGATCATAAATTTTGAATGCCACTCTGGATACCTCTAAAATTTGGTGTGGAAGAAAAACATGATGTTTTTTATTCACTAGCAAAAAATCGGCCCAACCCAATTCGTATTTTGGGTGAAAAGACAAAATCATCACCTACAGGAAAGTTCACAACGCATGTTGTCATAAGCATTGCGAACTCTAACAATCTGACAAATTTGAGCTATGGGAAGGTTTTCAGCTATCAACAAGGTTCGAATGGTCTCCTAGGAGTTATTTGGACATGAGGGATATGTGATCCATCTCCAAATCGAGTAGCATGACCTGTTTCAAAATGCCTTTATCTCAATAGACAAGATCCCAAAAAATAGGAATTTGTTAGGTTTTTGTTGGAATATTTTGTAACAAGACTCCTAAATGGAGGAGGATCCTATGTAGCTCCTTGGTTTCAATCTCCTTAGGGTATATAGAGATGATTCACTATATATGGAAGTGGATTTTGATAAGGAAAGGGTTGGAGTAATAGGAAAAAGGATGTTACTATTTTGTAAACTCTTAGACTATGTATATCTGGATGGAGGATTCTTGTGTAGTCAAATATCATCTTGTGATCCTTTCTTTGTCTTCTTTCTATAATGGAATAGTGATTGATAAAGGATTTATCAATATTTTGTTAGTAGAGTTATGTAGTGGATGATTTACTGTATATTTTGTGAAGCAATTCTTATTGGAGCAAATATTTATTTCTTGATTAGAAGGATCTTAATTAATGAAATTTAAACCATATGAATGTTTCAATAAAGCCTGATGTGAAATTGAATGTTCATCTTGATGTTTTTTTGCATTTTCTTCTATTCATGTTTCAAAATATGTGTTGGTTGGATATTATCATAGCCCTTCTTGTTGGAATACAGTGTTTGGAATTTCGTGCATTAGATCAGGCTTTGAACCTTACCAGTTTGATCTATTTTTTAATATAATTATTGATCCAACTCTAAACATTTTGATGGGTACTGGGATTACACTTACAATAGTCTAAGTGTGACTCTCAATCGTAAAAAAATTTGGTGTCGTTGCCGAGGACATAAGTGAAAAAATCTTCCCTGGTAGAACGACATTGAGAAGATCCGGCTCTTGATGGTAGACATGTGCATGACACAAAGTTTGGTTGCAATCATCTACCTAGATATTCCACAATCAAAGACAAGGAAGGATCCTACTGACAAAAAATGAAAATACAAAAGGGAAAAACTGGGTATCAACTCATTAGTTTTCTCCATGAACTTTTGTTCTTCTTCATCAGTTTATTCATGTCTTTCCCTTTACATATAAAATAAATTATCCTTTGATTTGTCTATTTAGATGATCGTAAGCCTTCAATTATATATTCCTCTTTGGATGAAGAAGGTCTGCATTATGCATGTGTTGTAGATGTTTATCATGTCTTTTCACCTCAGTCTATTGAGAAGAATGAATTCCATATCTCAATCCCTCCTGAAATTGATTTAAATCCTAAAGTATTTGTTATACCTTGCAGTCAACTTATCAAACCTCATTTTCAGGCCACTGATGTTCTCTCAAGAATTAGAGAGAAAATTTTTAAACCCTTTAGGTTGTCATCTAACTTTCATCCTTACCCTTCCAACATTTTTGAGTATCTTCTTCGGTTTACTAGAGAAGATCATATCACTGTTGAGAAGCATTTGGGAGCCTTTGAGAACTTAGTTGATAATTTTGAAATAGTATATGAAGATGTCACCATGAGGTTATTTTCAAAATCCTTGGCTGGGGATGTTGCTTTGTGTTTTAAAGGTATGGAAGTTGGGTCCATTATTTCATGAATTAATTTATATGATGCATTTTTAAGATACTAGGGAGAGAACAAGTCCTTCGATCAACACTTAGCTAAGTTTTGTGCTCATAAGAGAAAAGAAGGGCCACCTTCAACAAGAGGTTTCATAGTTTTTATTACAACATGTCATTGGTGATTCGACCTTATGATACTGTAGCTATGGTTTACTACGTAGCAACTCAACACCTACATTTTGTCCTTCTTCGAGGAGAAAGGAAATCTTCATCATTGCAACAGATGTTTACTGATGGAGAGCAAGTGGAGAGTGATCTTTGAGAATGTGCACAACTCTCTTGTCATATCTTAGACAATGTTTTGGATGAGGACTAAACTGAGGAAGTACATGGACAACATGAAGCTTATCCGAGCTTGCAATTGTTTCAGCATGCTTGTAGATCATTTTCAGATCTTAAATATTTTTCTGATCTTGAAATTATTAAATCAGATTTTTCCATTGCTAAAGATGCAAATGTACATGCTTATAACTCATACCAGCAAGATAAATTTACATATGCAATTGATCCTTTTCCTAATTATGAGAAAAGGGTTGATTTCATTTATGATGAATATCACGAGGAATATTTTGCAGAAGGTGGTGACATTTTTGTTTCAGAGAAAGTTGTTTCCCCTCATCATCTTACTGTTGACTTAAAAAACCAGTTAACATTCTTGGCTCACGATAACCTCCTTGATTATATGATTTTAAAGTTTGGTCAAGAAGATAGGAAGGAGATACAAGAACATGCGATTTTGTTCTATTTTTCATCAATAGATGGAC
Organism: Picea engelmannii; assembly: GCA_009831015.1. Lineage (NCBI taxonomy): Eukaryota > Viridiplantae > Streptophyta > Pinopsida > Pinales > Pinaceae > Picea > Picea engelmannii. Next base: position 739,461 of record ML779253.1, on the reverse strand, counting down.
AACATGAAGAAAGTCAACAAGCAAATAAAAAGGAGTAGATTTTTGTATCAACATGTATTAATTCTCCCAGTATTGACTTTGTATCTGATAGTTTTAGAGCATATTTTTCAGAGGATAGTAAAGAGGAGGTTGAGAAATCATATGGTCAATCTACAGTGATTTTTTCTTCAGAGAATGTTGACCAAAAATTTCAAGAAGACAATGCAAATAAGTTACTTTCCCAACAAGATAATTAGGAGCCAGAAAAATATTTTGCTGTCCATGATTTCTTTGAAGCATGTGATATCTATAGGTTGTTTCAAAGAGGTCAAGAGAATTACAGTCTTGTCAACATAGCAGAGATTATGAAGGAGCAACCTAGTCTTATGATGCAACCAAAATTCTATCATGTGATTCATGATGCTATAGCCATATACATGGAGTCTATTTGTTTAGAAGTTTCCTACATTATAGCTTTTTCCATGCAAGCAAGTTGCAGTTGTAAGTATTTTGTGGGTTTTCTTAAAAAGTTACCTGCAAAAAGTTATATTTTTCAATCAGATTCTTTTATGGCTTCATTGGAGGTTTCATTACACTTGATTAAGAAGAGTTCAGTTGGTTGGAGTAGGGTAGTGTAGGTAATCAACTTGCATCCTGATAATTTTCTTTTATTTAGTTTTCATAGTGTAATCGCATTTGCAGTATGAGGTTTGGTTGTAGCAGGTCTTTCAGTTTTCTTGAATAATTGACAGATCTTGAAGTATTGCAGAGGATTGGATACACAAGTTTAATACTAGATGACTCCATATCCCAATGGATAAGGAAACTAGAACTGCTAGGTTCTTGGATCCTCACATGGAGGTCTCCATCCCCTGTGGAGCCAGATGTTAGCACATAGGATTGTAGGGGTCAAAAAGTCACTATGGTTTTGTTTTTTGAGTCATACGGTTTTACAAGTCCTAGGATTTTGGGTATCATTTTATGGTCAAAGCTTAAAGTTTGATTTGAATAAGCTAAAGTTTGGTTCAACCTTGGTTTAAGAGTCTTGAAGTAATGTAATTAGACAACATGACAAGGTAAATAAAGTCCCTATGAGTCACAACTTGCATCATTACCTTGACATGTCACACCTCTAGCTTGTAGAAAAGTTTCTCCTTTTCACCATCCATCCATTTGAATGTCAAATCAAAGTCAGTTGTATGTGTTGCCAACTCACTAGGAGAGTTCCCAGTGTACTCTAAGTACCTCATGCATTCATTTATCATCATTGCAATTAAAGGATCGTGCCAAAGAGGATTTTATTGTTATCAGAGCCTACATATAACCACTTATTCAGGGATTATTTCATAAGATCTACTAACAGTTTCCTCTAAGTATTAAAACTATGTTTGAACTTGGCACTGCAAATTGGCGTTGCCAACTAGCATTGTGAACTGGCTAAAGAGGAGAGTTGGAGCTTGGATAACTTGCAAACATATCGGTTCAAATTCACAGATATCAACATCAATCTAAGGTAGACCGGAAACTCCTTGAGGGTCTACATTTTGTTTAGAGGTTGAGATAAGGTTTTATGTTGGTTTATCTATTGGCATTGCGAACTGCCCTAATCTGGCACTGCAAATAGGGCACTGTGAACCCTTTGTTCCAGCATTGTTGAAACCTTCATCCTCTACATATTTAAAATTTCAGTTTTAAGAGAGTGGACCTGCACCCCTATCTTATTTGAAATGTATGGTTGGTCATCTACTGAAGCAAGATTAAGTTGCAAACATCATCAATGCTTATACCTGATATTTATACTGATAAAAAACCATGTTTTAGTAGAAAATTCACATTTGTCTCCCTTTTATTATAACTCTCAGTTGGTGTCCCTTATTCCTCCTGTTGGAAGAGTGTCTTGTCTCATACCTCAATGTGTATAGAGTGAAGTATATAAAATATTTGGACAAAGTCATCCTTTTGAAAACATTTTAGTCATTAAAACCCAAATTTCTCGTTTCATGCATTTTACAACGTTTTTAGTGATGACTATGTTTTGTAAGACATGATTATTAGTTTGAGTGCTTTCCTTTAATCAAGATTATTAAGATTATGAAGTTTAGAGCATTTTTTGATACTTGATACAGTTTTGGGATGTTAAATACTTTGGAAAAAGTGAAAAATCATGCTACAGGAAAGTTCATAGCGTCTGGCGCTGCAAACCGGTAATTTATGACAGTTTGTAAGCATTAGCCCATAGCAAAGGATTGTTTTGATCATAACTTTTGAATGCCAATATGGGTTCCTATGAAATTTGGTGTGGAGGAAAAACATGATTTTTTTGACTTGCTAAAAAATAATCAATGTGACTCAATTCGTATTTTGGGAGAAAATAAAAAATCATCCCCTGCAGGAAAGTTCACAACGCATGTTGTCATAGGCGTTGTGAACTCTAACAATTTGACAAATTTGAGCTATGGGAATGTTTTCAGCTATCAAAGAAGGTTTGAATGGTCTCCTAGGAGTTAGTTGGACATGAGGGACATGTGTTACATCTCCATATCAAGTGATATGACCTGTTTCAAAAGGCATTTATCTCAATAGACAAGATCCCCAAAAATAGGAATTTGTTAGGTTTTTGTTGTAATCTTTTGTAACAAGACTCCTAAATGGAGGAGCATCCTATGTAGCTCCTTGATTTCATCCTCCTTATGGTATATAGAGATTATTCACTATATATGGAAGTGGATTTTCATAAGGAAAGGGTTGGAGTGATAGGAAAAAGGTTGTTATTATTTTGTAAACTCTCAGACTCTGTATATTTGGATGGAGGATTCTTGTGCAGCCAAAGATTATCTTGTGCTCTTTTTTTTGTTCATTTTCTTTGTCTTCTTACTCTAATGGAATACTGATTAATAAATTATTTATCAACAACTTGTTATTAGAGTAACTATGTAGTGGATTATTTACTGTGTATTTTGTGAAGCATTTCTTCTTGGAGAAAATCTATATTTCTTCATTAGAAGGATCCCAAGTAATGAAATTTCAACCATATGAATGTGTCAATCAATCCTGATGTGAAAATGAATGTTCATCTTGATGTTTTTCTGCATTTTATTCTATTAATCTTTCAAAATATGTGTTGGTTGGAGATTATGATAGCCCTTCTTGCTGGAATACAGTCTTTGAAATTTTGTGCATTAGATCAAGCTTTGAACCTTATCAGTTTGATCTATTTTTTAATATAATCACTCATCCAAATATAAAGATTATGATGGGTATTGGGATTATACTTACAACAATATAAGTGTGACTCTCATTGATAACATAACCTCGGGATCATTCACGTACCTTTGGATCCTACACACACTACTAGAACTACCATGTACCTACCTCAGTTAGTGTTGTACTTTCTATTATGAGTTGTGACTATAACAAACTCGAAGGTTGTTGTTGGGACCGTCACCCATACCTTTCCTGTTATGTGCAATGCCTTTTTCCTTACCTGAGCATGGTTTCTGCCACCACGTGTTCCATTTTCCATTTTCTTTTATTTCCTTCACCTGAGCTGGTACCTGGTTGACTAGAGCATTGGATTGAAGAAGAGAGTTGTCATGCCTATGGGATTGAATATCCAGGTTATCAGGCCTGTGAGAAAATCTCTCCAGGTGAGATAACTGTTGGGAATTGAATTCCTAAAGGAGCCCAAATGCAGTTACAATGCTCTGAGACTTCTTGTACAACCTATTGTTGAAGCCCTAGAAGGGAAGTGGGGTAGCCAAAGGACTCTTGAGAAGACAAGGGGCACACATCCTAGGGTGGGACAAGAATGTGGGGAATGAGAGACTGTAGGTTGGTAGTTTGAGTTGGCTCCTTGAATGAAATCCTTACCGTTGTATGTATTGTCTCAGCTTAGATAGGAATCCCTTTACCCAGGTGGAGTTTAGTCCCAGCTCGAGGGTGACCCACTTCTGAGAGATTTGAGCAGTGTGTCTAAGTTTGGGAGGTTCATGGAAGGTTTGTACACAGTTGGTGATCTTCTATGAAAATATAAGTATCAATTATGTGTCCAATTACATGTTGTGTATTTGTACATGTCTTTATAATTATGAGTATTGCCTATGTATGTTGTATGTATATGCTTACTGTTATTTTTGCATGATTATATGCATTAGCAGAATGTATCTTTCTGTATTAAATTTGTATAAATATATACAGTAGAAATGAAGAATTTTCACATGGCATAGCCCAACGGCCTAAAGCTAGGTGTTAGAGCACGTATAATTTTGAGCTTTTGAGCTTTATATTTTTCCTCTTAAAAATAAAAAAATTTACCCCAAAAAGAAAAAAAAATAGAAAGCAACCTTTTAAAATTTAAATAAATCCATTGGTTGTTATTTATCAATAAGGTTGCTTCTTGCCGAATGTAAAAGAGAAAACCTTTTTTGAATATCAATACAAGTGCAGACATAGATTCTATGTTTCGTTCAATTTGAGTTTCCATTTCTCTAAATTTCTTTCTATAGTTATTGAAGAGTGAATGATTACAATTTAATACTACATCTACTCTGATCATAATATATCAATAGTTGATTCAGTAACAAAATTTCCTTTGTTGTTACTATGAGTAAAACAAGACCTTTGATCTGTGTGAATTACTTCATTTTTATCTCATGTTCAAGGGCGCATCTTCTACTTTTCTTCTACTGGAAACAAGGTGAGACTTATCTGTAATTGATACCTGAATTTGTTTTAATAGATTTTTAAATCTTTCTACATCATTTGACATTATAATTGTGAATCAGATAACGAGATACAACCTCTGTATTGTCTTATCATTAATTTCATTTAAATATTATTTCTCATAAAACTTAAGGTAGAAAAAAGCACTCACAAAAACACTTCATTTAAATTTTTTTATGTTTGACATTATTCTTTGAGCCTTACAATCGATCTCAGGAACAACATCTTTTTGGCGCCATTGTCGGGGATGGACCACACATTGAAAATAGTAGGGATTATGTTGCTCCTTTCTATATTACACTAACTGTGCATGATCATTTACTTCACAATTGCATGTTAGACTTAGGAGCTTTTTATAATTTAATGCCTAAGATTATCATGGAAAAATTGGGCCTTGAAATCCCTAGACCTTATCAAGATTTATACTCATTTGATTCTAGAAAGGTTAAGTGTCTAGGTATGATTAAAGATTTAGTTGTAAATCTTGCTCAGGTTCCTGTGAAAAGTATCCTTATGGATGTGGTTGTTGCTGATGTTCCTACCAAGTATGGCATACTTCTATCCAGATCTTGGGGTGCCAAGATAGGAGGATCGGTTCATCTAGACATGACCTATGACACAATTCCAATTTTTTGTGGACAATATACTCTACTGTACAAGGAAACTGGACTGGCGTATACTGTAAGTGACCCTCAAAACCCCAATAAATACCAAGTCTATGTTTCTAATCAAGATTTGGGCAATTGTATATTATCTATAGATGATGATTTTGAAGAATGTGTGGAAGGAGAAAATGAAAAAATAGAATTTTGAAAGAAAAATATAAATGTTAGAGAAGGGATGTGGAAAATGTTCTTTGATGGTGCTTCATCCTGCGAAGGAGCAGGAGTTGGATTTTTATTTGTGGCACCGGATGATGAGTATGTCATTCCTTTATCTTATAGATTACAATGGGAGGTCGATTATACCAATAATGTCTGTGAATATGAAGCTTTAGTTTTAGGATTAGAAGCCACAAGAAAATTAAAAATCGAACATTTTATAGTTTATGGTGACATGGAGCTCATTGTAAAACAAATAAAACAACAATATCAAGCTAAGCATCCAAGATTGAGATCATATAAAAATTGTGCCCGGGATCTAATAGATAATTTATTCTTGTTTTTTAATATTCACTCTATTCTCAGAATGAAAAATGAGAAAGCTTATTCTTTAGACAAAGTTGTTGAGACTTTCATACCACCTATTGTTTTGAAGCTAAAATATCATATTGAGATGAGACGTAGACCTTTGATTACAAACAATGTTCAACACTAGAAAGTGTTTAAACATGATGAAGAAATCAAACAGTTCTTGGAAATGGTTGATGAGTTTTCTGAGAGCCACATAGATCAAGAAAATCAAAATGATTCTGCTTGGATTATGCATGAAGGAGAGAACCCAGAGAAGTTCCAAGAGAAAATTTCAAATCACCGCATGCTCTTACTTAAAAAAAATCAAATTCCCGGAGGTCTGATCCCTTTAGAAAGGTTGCTTGACCAGGATGATATACCTTTAAAGTCTACTTTACGACCTCAACCTGAAGAGATTGAATATTGTAATGTAAGAACTAATGAAAATCCCAAAATGGTCAAAATATCAAAATATCTCCCGGCACAAACAAAGAGTAAATACGTTGAGTTACTTAAACAATATAGATATTTTTTTTCATGGTCTTATGATGATTTAAAAACTTATGATACTTCCTTTATTGAACACAAGAGTCCCTTAAAACATGGTATTAAGCCTTTCAGGTAAAATCTTAGACAGATAAACCCAATTCTTCTGCCAGTGATAGAAAAGGAGGTTAAAAAACTCCTTAATGAAAAAATCATTGTTCCCCTCAGATACTCTGAATGGGTGTCCAATTCCATCCCTGTTAGAAATAAGAACGACGAAATAAAACTATGCATTGATTTTAGGAACTTAAATCGGTCTTCTCTTAAAGATAACTACCTACTCCCAAAAATGGACCATGTTTTAGAGAAGGTAGTAGGGGCTAACAAATTTTCTATGATTGATGGTTTCTCAGGATATAATTGGATTTTTGTTCATGAAGATGATAGAGAAAAGAATACATTTACTACTCCATGGGGAACCTTTATGTATGATAAAATGTCTTTTGGTTTATTGAATGCAGGGGAAACTTTCCAGAGAGAAATGGATATTGCATTCGTCAGTGAGAGAGACAAGTTTTTTGTTATTTATCTAGATGATCTGACATTTTTTTCCAATTTTGATGCAGAACATTTGGTGCACCTCAGACAAACTTTTGAAAAATGCAGAAAATTTGGTTTGTCTCTTAATCCCAAAAAATCACACTTTTTCATGCAAGAAGGAAAACTTTTAGGTCATATAGTTTCAAAAGATGGAATTAAGGTTGATCCTAAACGAGTTGAGGCTATTGACCTTATTAATATTCCTAGAAATAGAAAAGAGATTCAATCTTTTTTGGGAAAGATAATTTTTTTGAGGATCTTTATTCCTAACTTGGCTGAAATAATCAAAATGATTACAGATATGCTAAAAAAGGACAACAAAGTAAAATGGGATGCAGAAGCCAAAGTATCTTTTGAGCGTGTTAAGAAAGATATAGGAGAAACACCAGTATTTGTAAGTCCATACTATACAAAAGAATTATTAATCTTCTCTTTTTCTTCTGAACATATCATGGCAGCAGTGCTCCTTCAAAATAATGAAGAAGGATTCAAACAACCAATATCCTTTTTTAGCAAAAGCCTAAGGGATGCAGAGCTCAGATATGTCATTCTTGAAAAACAAGATTATGCGATGGTGAAGGCTCTCAAGGCTTTAATAACATATGTATTGCACTCCAAAATAATTGTTTATGTACCAACAAATGAAATTAAAGATATCTTGGTTCAGCCAGACAATGATGGAAGAAGAGGTAGATGGTTGGTTAAAATTCAAGAGTTTTATTTAGAAGTGAAGCCAACCAAACTAGTGAAAGGTCAAGGTCTAGCAAGGTTGTTATCCGAATCAAATTTCAGAGCGCTTGGAATAAATAAATTTGAATCACATGATCCTCTTCTAGATATAGAGGAAATTGATGGTCAAGCACCTATAATTCAGATTGAGGATAAGTTTTCCTCCTCTGCTTGGTATAGTGATATTGTTACATACCTCCTTACTCTTCAATGCCCAAATGAAATGACTCCTTATAGAGAAAGAACTTTAAATATGCATGCAATTAAGTATTGCATTGTTGATTTCAAGTTATAATGAAAAGACCCAATGGGTTTCCTATTATGTTTCCTAATAGAATCCTAGACAGGAGGTGTCATCGACGAATTTCATGAAGGAGTGTGTGGAGGACATCATGCCTGGAGAGCAATAGCTTACAAAATTTTAAGGGCAGGATATTATTGGCCAAAATTATTTACTAATGTAAATGCAAGGGTCAGAGCGTGCAATTCATGTCAATTGTTCGCTAGTAAGCAAAATTTTTTTTCCTTACCTTTAATTCCAGTAAAATATAAATCTCCTTTCCAAAAATGGGGCATAGACTTCATTGGAGAAATTCATCTGGAATCAAGTGCTCAACATAGATGGATTCTAACCGCTACTGATTATTTTACGAAATGGGTTGAAGCCATTCCAACTCAGAATGCTACAGATTTGGTAGTAATAAACGTTTTGGAAGAAAACATCCTAGCAAGATTTGCTTGTCTTAGAAAAATAGTTATTGATAATGCTCGGGATTTTAAATCTATGGCAATGATCAATTTCTATCAGAAATAAAATATTAATTTAGGGAATTCTACAGCGTATTATCCTCAGGGAAATGGGTTGGTTGAATAATCTAACAAGAGTTTCATGACTATAATCAAGAAAGTTTTGACAGAAAATAAAAAAACTTTGCATATTCACTTAAAGTACGCCTTATGGGAAAAGCAAATTGGCACCAAGAAATCTATAGGTATGTCTCCTTTCCAATTAGTTTATGGTACTGATGTTATCCTTCCTATTAATCTTGCTCTTCCTGTGATGAAACTCTAGCAGGATGCAAATGAAGAGCCAAATGATGTTACAAGAATGATAAATCAAATCATCGAAGTTCAACAAAACATAGTAGAGGTGGATGATAAGATTCAAAAATACTAGGATAATATGAAAGCCCTTTTTTGATAAAAAAGATAAATATAGGCAGTTTCTTCCTGGAGATTTAGTTTTAAGATGGGAAGCTAGAAAGGAAGATGCAGGGAAACATGGAAAAATCAATTATCTCTGGTTTGGACCTTTCGGAATTGCAGTTGCTGAGGGAAAAAAACTCATTCTCACTGGAAAATATCAATGGAGAGATTCTTGAGGCACCTATCAATGGGCGTTTTTCAAAACATTTCATGCAGTAGTTACATTTTATATTTCCATTGTATATATCGGATTGGATTGACATTGGCAATGTTTCTTTTCTTTTTCTTTGAGTCATTTGATCATTTGTTGTAAATATTTTTAATAAATTTATGATTGCTTGACATCATTAAAACGAAAAATAAAAACATCTTTATCACATATCATCTCTATTTTACAGGATTATCTGATATTTTATATTCCATTCCTTTTGCAAAATAGATCTTGTTGAACAAGAGATGAAGCTTAATAAAAACTTGACACTCGTCTTTCAAGCATTTGATTTCTCTAAAAACAAGTGATAAATAAATAATTTGCCTTGCTGAAATGCCTTGGTATGAGTCCCTACTCTTATTATAGTTCAAATAAAATTTAAAAATCCTTTTCGAAATGAATGTGAAGGAAGTTTTTCTCAAGATAATACTATCACCTGACCTAAAAAGAGAAAATGTATAAAATTATAACTTGAAGTGTCCTGCTGATAAATTCTAAAGCCATCTCTAAAATCAAAATAAAAATAATAATAAATGAACTCGAAAAAAATCTAAATTTAAGACACAAACTCGTGTAGGATTAGGATATTTTGTTTCAAACCCTATGAATCCTTGATTTGGTTATTTTTACCTATCCCCAAGTTCTTATCCACTTCATATTTTATTTCTCCTTCCTTATTTTCTTTTAGTCTTTATAGAAAGAAAGAAACTTACCTTGAATCTGAAAACTTAAAAAACATATTTTCAAAACAAGATTAGGCGAAAATCTTTATGTTCCTTTGATTTTAATTGAAAAAGTATGTCTAGGCTAATCCTAATAATTTTAGCTCTACTATCGAACTTTAAACTGACTAATTCACTCAAGGTTGATCCCTGAAAGATTAAGATTCTCGTAAAAAAAATTCATATAGCAGGTGTATTGAAAATTGGAAGAAAGTTAGTTTTAGAGTATTCTTAAAATTGTTGATAGACTTTCTTTTCAAAAAAATTAAACAGATATCATCCCTTGTATGTTACATGTTGATTGATTGCCCCCACTTTAAAATATTAAAATATAAGATAGATGGTGAAAGAAAATTCATAATTTGATTGCCCCCATCTTGTAAAAAAGAGATTATGAAAGGAAATTCATATATTGATTGCCCTCATCTCAATGAAATGCAAAAGTGTTAATTGAAGTGGTGAAAGGAAATTCAATGGGAGAAGTAGATAATTTCACTGGGGTATTGAACATGTTCGCTGGAAATGAAGCAATATCTATGATATATGTAAGGCTATCATACATATCTATATATCATACTCTGTTATCTAGTTCTCTTTCTGGTGATATTTACATCATGAACCAACTAGGGATTCCCTAAATAAATTGTTACATCTGCTTAACCTTGAAGCGAACAAAGTCGGTTGAAGACTGATATTTTAGTTAAAGTTATTTTGATTATCTTAAACAATTCTGAAATCGGTTTTAGGAAAAGGAAATTTTAAATAGTCTAACTTGAGATCAATCATTAAGTATGTTTTGAAGGTTTTTTGAGATTTGGTTAAGTTTGTTTTTCTATGTATGATTGATTCTTAAATAAAACTGGAATATGTTTTTCAAAAAGAAATAATGACTCCATTTACCAAATAAAGGCACTTGGTCTACTTTTATTTCGCGCCTCACAGGGAGCCACAATCCCCAAATGGAGCCTATGTTAGAACACGTATAATTTTAAGCTTTTGAGCTTTATATTTTGCCTCTTAGAAATAAACATTTTACCCAAAAAACGAAAAACTTAGAAAGCGACCTTTTAAAATTAAAATAAATCCATTGGTTTTTATTTATCAATAAGGTTGATTCTTGTTGAATGTAAAAGAGAAAACCATTTTTGAATATCAATACAAGTGCATACACAGATTCTAAGTTTCGTTCAATTTGAGTTATGTGTTTCCTCTATGTTTTCATTTCTCTAGATTTCTTTCTGTAGTTCTTGAAGAGTGAATGATTACAATTTAGTACTACATCTACTGTGATCATAATATATCAGCGGTTCATTCGGTAACAACATTTCATTTGTTATTACTATGAGTAAAACAAGACCTGTGATCTGTGTGAATTACTGCATTTTTATCTCCTGTTCAAGGGTGCTTCTTCTACTTTTCTTCTACTACAAACAAGGTGAGACTTAACTGTAATTGATACCTGACTTTGTTTTAACATTTTTGTAAATATTTCTACATCATTTGACATTATAATTGTGACTCGGATAACGATATACAGCCTCTGTACTATCTTATCATTAATTTCATTTAAAGATTATTTATCAGAAAATTGAAGGTAGAAAAAAGAAATCACAAAAACACTTCATTTAAAACCTTTGATGTCTGACATTATTGTTTGAGCCTTAGAATCGATCTTAGGAACAACACTGGGGATGCTACAATTTGGTTTCAGATCTTAGTAAGAGTGTGTTATGGTGAAGCATGGCTTGGCCTGGAAGGTTGGGGATGTTACAAATTGGTATCAAATCCCCAGTTTCCAACACTGAGCTTGGATGGGCCGAGCAAATTGAGGTGATTCACTTGCGTAGAATTGGGCAAAAGCCCCAAAATTTTATGTTGTTAAATTCATGGAAAATTGGAGGAAACTGACCAAAGTGGTGAATTTTTCATAATTTAATACGTGTTCAAGCCAATTCATACCTGGAATGGGTTGAGTTTGAAGCGCAAGGAGTAAGCAAGAAACTTCTTTAAGTTTCAAACTCATATAAGAGAAATATCTCTTTGTGAGAAGAAGAATGGACGAGATATGTTCAGGAGGGGAATGAATCTGTCATAGTCATCGGATCTAGAAAAGGAGCGTGACAGTTAACCCCTCAAGTCATTCAGGCTTCACTTCTTCGACAGTTATTAAGTCTTGGACGAAAAGGAGGTAAAAGTCACGGAGTGAATCTACGATGTAGATCATGGGGGAGTAATGCCTGACCACTGGATTTGGCGAGGGATAGATATGGGTCATCGGATCTACGTGAAGGAGAGTTTCAGCCACTGATATCATGAAAGTTAAGAGGTTGGGCACTTCAAGAGGAACAATCTCTTAAGTTTCCTGGAATAATATCTCCCAAAGTCCCGAACTCCGGAGTAAATCAGGACCATCTGTTTTCTGGGACGAGTGGCTATAGATTATCAAATATTCGGCATTCAAGAGATTTTTGGTGTAGTGTGGAGAAGTCTCTCGAAGCCCCAAAGTTCCAAATCTCTAGAGAACATTGTTCGGGAGTTCAAAATTTCGGTGTTCAGGTGTTTTGATGTGTTCTAGTGCGAGATCCTCTGAATTATTGAAGTCCCGAAGCGTTGGAGTGACACAGCATAATCACCTCACCTAGAGTACTGACGTGGACCTATTTAGAAATTCGACATTCAAGAGAGTTGTTTTGTTATGCTGAGAAGATTTTTGAAGCCTGAAGCTCCGGAGCGTCGAAGTAGTAAAGATCCGAAGAGCGAGGGTTCAGGAGTTCACGAGTTCGACATTCAGAGAAAATGATGTATGGTGTAGGTAGAACCTCCAAATCCTGAACTCTCAGAGCCCTGGAGTCCCAAAGCTCTGGATAAGTGCCTTTCAATTAAGTTATTGGTCACAACCCATGGTCACATGAGATTGGGGGATGAAGGAAAAGGGTTAGTGCCTGAAATATTTTTTTATAGATAGAAAAGGGCTTAGAGAAGGAGCTTGTGGGGTTTTTGGTTTGTATGGAACTACGTTGGAGGAAAAATATAGGATCCTGTAAAATTAAAGAGAGGATTTAACATGAGTCCAAGATCTAAATCGGCTCTGAAGAAGAAGAACAACAATTGTACAAGGATTGGCCTCACAAAAAAGACAACTTGTTTTTTAAATATCCATAACTATATGCTCAAGACTTAGAATTGAGAAAGGGAGTAGTCATTGGAAAGGTCTTGAACACTAGAATATAACTGTTCACCCATAAAATTGAGTGGAACAATAATTGTTTTCGGAAATCAGAAGAAATAAGTAAGATGTATTATTGAACCAGAATGGTTCATAATTTCATGAAATTGTTGAGTCAATTAGCCTAACAGATTATGTTGGTTGCACACTTTTGGAGAGATATGGAACATACACAAGGGGATTACAGCTAGGAAGGTGAAATCAGAGGGATGGATGTCCATATGGGTATTGAAGGTGAAAATTCAATTGGACATGGAGAAGGAATTGAAGAAAGCTTGAACTTGGCAGAGACAATTAAAAAAATAAAAAAGGATGTCCAAAGCCATAAAGATGATAATGAAAGGATTATGAAATCTAAGGAGAAACAAGAGGAATTCAACATGAATTTAATGCAAATCTTGAACATAATAGAAAATAAATTGGATAAGGAGAGTGGCTCAAGAAAATCAGGAAGTCATAGGTCTCCTGATGAGAAAAGAAGAACAAGGAGTGTTAGCAGACATCACCATCATTCCCCAAGACATTCCAATATGAGAACACCCAGTAGCTCAACTTTATCCCCTGTCAAGAATCATAAGAAGAAGACTGGGGTGGATGAGCTACGTGGAGAAATGAACAAAATCAAACCTCCTACATTTGATGGTGAACACAATAAGAATGAAGATGCAGAGACATGGTTGTTGGGCATGAGAAAGTATTTTCAATTACATAATTATTCTTCATACGTAGAAGGAATAATTTCTATCTACCAACTCAAAGGAAAAGCATCCATATGGTGGGATCAACATTTGCAAGTGCAACAGATTAAGGTGAAAAATTTTAGTTGGAAGGAATTCAATAAGTATTTTGAATAGAAATACTTGACTAAGAGGTACTATGACAAGAAAATGAAAGAGTTCTTTGAACTCAAGCTTGGGAGTATGACCATTGATGAATATGAAAGAAGTTTTTTGGAGTTGTTAGAGTATGTTTCATTCATCAAGGATGATATTGTTAATATTCAGAGGTATTTGAATGGGATTCCACCATTCATGAGTGACAATATACAATATGATGTTCCCAAAACATTGGAGGAGACCATAAGGTGAGATAAATGCATATATGATCAGGATAAATCAAGGCCAAATTTCCAAAAATCTTGGGAAGAAAAGAAGAAATATAATATGGAACAGAGGAAGAAGGAGAATACGCCATCATTCTTCAGAAACAATCCTCAAGGATAACTAGATTTTAGAGAACCCAAGACAATTGAGACAGGGGGCAAAGGCCAAGGTAGCCACCTATTCAATGTCCAAGTTGTAAAGGAGATCATATGTATAGGGATTGTCCCTACGGAGGAGAAACTGTGAGGACTATTCACAATGTACAACAAGATGAAACAATGGAGGACATGTGAAGAAGCATACCAAGGATCTATGCAGCCCTAGACAACAAGCAAGTCGAGTTTCAGTCACATATGATTGAAGTAGAAAGTATGATCAACAACCAAACCATTGTTATTTTAATTGATCCATGAGCTAGTCATAGTTGTATAGATCCTATAACGGTGGAAATATTGCATTTTACAAGAAGAAATCATGGAAAATATTGGTTAGTGCAGTTGGATACTAGAGCCAAAAGAAAGGTTAATGAGTTGGTAAAGTCAGGTCCAATGGACATGAGTGGGATGAACACCAGGGAAGATATGAACATCTTTCCTTTAGGTTCCTATGACTGTCTAATTAGGATGGATTGGTTGGACCAATACCATGCAATACTATACTATCATAACAATGAATTTACTTTCCTGGATGTGGAAAGGAACCTAAGGACAATACAGGGGATTCCCAGGGAAATAACTATCAGAGAAATCTCAACAATGCAGCTGAAGAAAAGTTATAGGAAAGGGTGTCAATTATTTGCAGCTCATATGGAAGAAATCTAGAGATAAGGTATCATATATTCAATATTATGCAGTCCTAAAAGAATTTGAGGATGTATTTAAAGAAATACCAAGATTACCCCCTAACATATATATTGATTTCTCCATAAATTTGATGCATGGAGTAGCTTTAGTATCCAAGACTCCCTTCAGGGTGAGTACACAAGAATTGGATGAGTTTAAAATGCAAATGGAAGAGCTTCTGAAGAAGGGTACATATGCCCAAGTGTGTCACCTTGGGGTGCCCCAGTTTTATTTGTAAAGAAGAAGGATGGAACCTTGATATTGTGCATGGACTTCAGACAATTGAACAAGGTAACTGTGAATAATAACTACCCTTTTCCAAGGATAGATGATATCTTTGATCAGTTGAAGAATGCAAAAATATTTTCCAAGGTTGACCTCAAGTCAGGTTATCATCAAGTAAGAATTAAAGAAGAAGACATCAGCAATATTGCCTTCCGGAAAAATTATGGCCATTATGAATTCACAGTGGTGTCATTTGGGTTATCAAATGCACCAGTTGTTTTTATGTGTTTAATGAATGACATTTTCAGAGAATGCCTTGATAGGTTTGTCATCATCTTCTTGGATGACATTCTTATATATTCCAAGTCGGAGGAAGAGCATGAGAAACACTTGAGGTTGGTACTACAAGTATTAAGGGAGCATCAATTGTATTCCAAATTGAGAAAATGATCATTTTACTAGAACCAAATCTATTATTTGGGACATATCATCTTAGAAGAAGGGATAGCAATGGATCCAGAAAAGATTGAGGTCATTAGAGGATGGTAAACATCTAATAATATGACATAGTTCATATCATTCATGGGCCTTGCAGGCTACTACTGAAGATTTATTGAAGGATTCTCAAGGATGTCACACCCGATCAATGCCTTGCAAAAGAAGGGAGTGAAGTTTCAGTGGACAACATAATGTAAAAATATCTTCCAACACTTGAAGTAATTATTAACTAGTGTGCCAATATTGAGGATTGAAAATCCAAATGAAGACTACATTTTATGCCTTGATGCACATAAAGAAGGACTCGATGGAGTCCTCAGTCAGAATGGATATGTTGTGTGCTATAAATCAACGAAGTTGAAAGAGAATGAAAGACACTATGCTACTCATGATTTGGAGTTGGCAGCCATAGTGAATGCCTTGAATATGTGGAGGCACTGCCTCATGGGAAAAAGGTTCGAGTTGAGGACAAACCATAATGGTTTGAATTATTTATTTGGACAACCAACCTTAAATTCCAGACAAAGCATATGGATAGAATTTCTCAGTGAATATGACTTTGATATAAATCATATCAAACAAAAAGAGAACAAGGTAGTTGATGCACTTAGCAGGAAAGTGCATGAGTTGCATGCAACACACATTTTCATGTACCAAATAGATTTGAAGGAAAAAATCTTGGAGACCACAAAGTCATATTTGCAGTACATGGAAATAATAAAAAAATTACAACAAGGAAATTTGCAGCAGAAAGTCGATGATTACAAGTTGGGAGATGATGAAGTTCTCAGGTACATAGGCAAAATTTATGTGCCAAATTCCCAGGAATTGAAAAGTTTGATATTGAAAGAAATGCATAATGTACCTTATGCTGGACACCTAAGGTATCAGAAAAATATTGCAGTTGTCAAGAGCCAATATTATTGGCCAGGAATGAAGAAGGAAGTTGTTGATTTTATTATCAAATGTTTGGATTGTCAAAAGGTCAAGGTTGAGCATAGACACCCTGTTGGGTTTCTACAACCACTACCCATTCCTGAGTGGAAATGAGAAGTTGTAACAATGGATTTCAGCACCAATTTTCCAAGAACAAACAAGAAACATGATTCTATCATGGTAGTGGTGGACAAGCTTACCAAAGCTACCCATTTCATTCCAGTGAATCTCACTCACAAGGAAACTAATGTTTTTTATATTTATATGAAGTAAATTTCTCGGTTGCATGGTATTCCCAAGACAATTGTGTTTGATAGAGATCCAAACTTTACCTCAAAATTATGGAAATGATTATTTAAAGGTTTTGGAACAAATTTGAATTTCAACACAACTTATCATCCGAAATCTTATGGGTAAACAAAGAGGTTGAATCAAGTGATCGAGGATATGTTGAGGATGTATGTGATGGATAAACCAACAAAATCGGAATACTACCTACACTTGGTAGAGTTTGCTTACAACAATGGGTACCGATAATCTCTAAAGATAATCCCATTTGAGGCACTTTATGGAGGAAAGTGCAACACACCAGTAAGTTGGTACAACCCAACAAACATAACAGTGGTTGGGCCAAAATTGCTCAGGGAAATGGAAGAGCAAATGTTGAAAATTAAACAGAATTTGAAGGCTTCTCCAGACATGAAGAAAAGTTATGCTGACAAGGGAAAAACTCATAGGGAGTTTAAAGTGGGTGATCATGTATTCTTGAAAGTGAAGGCCAACAAAAGTTCCCTGAAGTTGGGAAATTGTTCAAAGTTGGTAGCTCATTTTTGTGGGTCGTTTGAAATCCTAGAGAGGATTGGGCCTATAGAATATATGCTTCCATTGCCTGCATCCATGTCTATTCATAATGTATTCGATGTATCATTGCTCAAAAAGTATATACCTGATGCTAATCATGTTATTGATTGGAATGTGATTCAGGTGGAGCAAGAAGGTGCTTTTTAGGTGCATCTAGTGTGCATTTTGAACTTTTGGTTATATATATATCTATCTATCTATATATATATATATATATATATATATATAATGTACTGAGGACAAAGCATAAAATAAGGAGAGGGGGATGTAACACCCCAAGACCGAGCCCTACTTGTAAATGTGAATATGTTTTATATGCTGGTGAGATAGGTTATTATAAGTTAGGAGGCTTATATGATGATTAGGTCGGAGAGCCTAGATGCTAAAAGGCCAGTGAGCCTATTTTTGTATATGTAGACACTCATATCATTAATATAATACATCACTGCGTGTATACCAACCACAATAAAAGAGTATGGGGGACTAAACTGCACTAGGAAGGGAAGGGGAGAGCTATGAGACTAGGAAAAAGGGATAAGCTTGAGGGATTAACTCCAAGAGAATATTATATTATTATTTCCTAAATACTATGTTGATGATAATTATTTTATCCTAAGTCTCATGGAAAAGAGAATGAATTACAAATGGGGAGAAACGATCTCCTTGGGAGCCATGTGTCATCAAGGGTGCATGCAGATTTATGTGGATGATTTTCCCATTCACAGGTGCATTCTTCCCACTCACAGAGTGATTCACGCACTTATCCATTCTCTCCATTGTTGAACCTCAGCATTATTCATGTACCTCTGGAGCCTACACGCACTGCTGCAGCTACCCTATACTTTTTGTTATCAGTAGTAAACTGTATCCCTCCTAGGAAGCACAATGCACTTGTACCTACCCAAGTCAGTGTTATACCTTTCTGTTATGAGTTGCACCTATGCCAAACTCGAAGGTTGTTGTTGTTAACCATCACTTGTACCTTTCCTGTTATGTGTAGCTCCATGTTCCTTACCTGAGCATGGTTTCTTCCACTACCTATTCCATATTCCTTTTTCGGTTGTTTCCTTCACCTGAGTCGGTACCTGGTTGACTAGAGCGATGTATTGAAGAAGTGGGTTGTCATGCCCATGGGATTGAAGAGGTAGGTTGGCAGGCCTATGAGAAACTCTCTCTAGGTAAGAGAACTACTGGGAATTGAATTCGTGAAGGAGCCCAACTGCATTTACAGTTCTCTGAGACTTCTTGTCCGGCCCGTTGTTGAAGCCCTGTAAGAGAAGTGGGGAAACCGAAGGAATATTGAGAAGAGAAGGGGCACACTTCCTAGGGTGGGATAGGCATGTGGAGAATGAGAGATTATAGGCTGGTAGTTTGAGTTGGCTCTTGGGATGAAATCCTTCATGTTGTTTGTATTGTCTCAGCCTAGCTAGGAATCCCTTTACCCAGGTGGATTTTAGTCGTGGCTTGGGGGTGACCCACTATGGCGAGCTTTGAGCAGCGTGGTCTAAGGCTGGGAGGTTCTTGGAAGGTATGCACGTAGTTGGTGGTCTTCTATAAAAATATAAGTATAAATTATGTGTCCAATTGCATGTTGTGTATTTGTACATGTCTTTATAATTATGAGTGTTGTTTGTGTATGTTGTATGTATAGGCTTAATATTATTTCCACGTGATTCTATGTATTAGAAGAATGTATTTGTTTATATTAAATTTGTATAAATATATATAGTAGAAATGAAGAATTTTTACGTGGCATAGCCCAATGGCCTAAAGATGGGGATGCTACAATTTGGTTTTAGAGCTTAGTAAGAGTGTGTTATGGAGTATCATGGCCTAGCTTGGAAGGCTGGGGATGTTACAACAACTCCCCAAATTCTCCATCTCCAACTGGAAGGAGGCTCCAACCCCCTATTTTATAGGATCCAACCTAAAGGAAGCAATGACTCCTTAGATTCTCCATCTCCAACCCCCTAGTTTTATGAGCACCAACTCAAAGGAAGTTGCAACTCCCTGCAAGCACCAACCTATTATCTTAAGACACCAATATTTTTGTGCACCACCCAAACTCCTAAAAATATCAATAAGAGACTTAACCTATCACTATTATTATCACTAATATTGATACATCATCATCATCAAACTAGACTCAACCTGTCATTGTTACTGTCATTGATATTGATACATCGTCATCATCAAACCAGACTCAACATGTCATTGTTACTGTCACTGATACCTATACATCATCATCATCATCAAAACCAGATCCACCCAAAATCAGACATCAACATCATCAAAATGGGTCCACATGGGTCCACATATAAACCCCAACATCACTTCTTAAATCTACATAAAAATTTGCCTAGAACTATACCTCAAATCTACAAACTTGTAAGATTCACTACAAGCTCAAATTTCCATTTTTTATTTTGAAACTTGAACCCCAGATATTAGAATTTTTTCTCCTTATGATGCAACAATTGTAATTCAATTTGGACCTACCAAGCTTCATATATAATTGTTTTATCTCTAACATGTGTTTGGGACTAGTTTTTGGATTAGTCACAAACCCTAACTTTCAACAAGTATAACTCCATACTTGTAATGAATCAAGGTATGAAACTTGTACCCAATCTTATTTGATATATTATCTAAAATTACTCCAAGTTTTCCTCTGTGAATCGTCCCTGAAAAATATTTATAGGAAAGTGGCAGACCTTCCTGAATTCTGGCATATTTTGGAGAGCGAATGTGCCACACCCTTAATATTTTATATCTAATTCTAAAACTCACACAAAAACTACTATGGACTGTACTCTTTCTAATGCAATTGTTCTCATAGAATTTGGATTGTCTATGAATAATTTATGATTGTTTTACCCGGAACACATCGTTGAGACTAGTTACAGGACTTGTAAAAAACCTTGTCTTCCACAGAGTGTATCTCCAAAATTAAAATGACCCAGAAATTGATATTTGTACCACAGGTACCTTGATATGTATTCTCAACAAAATCCAATTTTTTCTATTTGAATCATTCTAGAAAAAAAATTGTAGTGAAAATAGTAAGATGACCTTTAAAAAACATACCTTAGAACACCTCATCATAAGACTTCATCCTCCCTTGGAATTTCTCTCTTCTTCACTTCATATTCTCTATTAAATTCACTGCTAATATTGTGCTAAGATATCACAATATTGAATGATGAAAGTGAGAGGTTCTTAATGTGTATTTATACCCTTTCAAGCACCTTTTTTACTTAACCTTGAGCCAAGTTGTAACTTCTTGTCTGCAACAACTTTTAATCCTTAACTTGACTTTAGGGACAAATTATAACTTATTGACCTTAGATCCGAGGCTTCTTGACCATACTTCAGGATTTATCTTTAAGAGGGAATAACTCCTCAACTGTGAGGAACCATGTGGTGTGCCACCTATTTTTGGAGACAACTTGATGACGACTATCACTCAATGGATGTTTTGCATAAATTTGCAATGTACTTCATACTCTTTTTCTTCAATCAACTTCGAGCTTCATGACCACACCTATGGGGACTCTTAACCACTTAACCATATTTCTAGGGATTCTTGTAGACTTCTTCAAAGTGTCTTCATGTGAGAAACATGCTTAAAGATACACCATAAGGGAACCACTTTGGATATTTCTTTAAATACACCCATCACTTCTAGAAGCTTCCAAACTTGCTTCAGGGCTTCCTCTAGGGTTGAAATCAATGACAACCAATTTTCCAACAAACTCCCCCTTTGGCATTGATGGAAACACTCATGCTCCCCCTCTGACCATTTCTCCCCTTGTCTTCATGCTTCTGAGTTTTCTCTCCCCCTTTGACATCAATGACAAAGGGTAACTTCCCCTAATAGTATACAGGATTTTGACAATCCCATTCCCCCTTTATTCTTTGCAAAATGTTATGTAGATCAATGTGGGGTTTCATGTATATGCTTCCTTTAATATATTCTGGGGATTCTTTCCCATTGGTACTTATTTTTACTATAATCGATTGAAGTATATTAAAATCATTCATGTCAAGGTTGCTTCATCACTTGACTTCAATTCTTCATGGTGTGTCATGTCTTTATTGAGCTGACATCAATGGCATAATCATTCAACAATCTCCCCTTGACAGTATAACTCCTCCTAATAGTTTATCTCCCTCTATCTTGTTGTGCCTCTCACAACTTGTCTCCCTATGACTAGCGGGTTCCACCTGTCAATATGATTCTTTTCTTAGTCATATTCTTTACTGAACATTCCTCTTGATGACAATGTCAATGATTATTTATGCAATTCCTCTTGAGCTCATGCTTTCATCTAGTATCATGTATCTTCTCTAGTTCATGTCAAGTATTGTCTTCTAGACCTACCAAATATCTCACTAATTCATCTCTATACATATGTCACAAAATTATCCATGACTCTGCTACTCAACTGCACATAATCCTAACTCATCTGTCACTTTACTATTATGAAGACTTCTCCAAATCTGCTACAACTGGTCTGCTTCTCAAGTTGAATCAAATATGTCCACTATTGTGCTATATCTTCAAATCAAACTCTATATGTTTGCAATAAGTGCACATTCTCAAATATGTAATGAATATATCCCTTCTTGAATACATGCTTGAAATCCTCATACTTGCATGTGGATGTGTTCTTAAAATTGTTCCTTAATCAACCAATATGTCATGATACATTCTTCATTTATGTCATCAAACCATTATGAATCTTCCTTCCCAAAATATGCAACACTTCAAACTGTATGAAAGATAGTTCTCTAATATATAATAGTTGTTGCTTAGAATTTTCCATGTCAAATATTGTCTTCTCGATCTATCCAATATCTCATGAATTCATCTATGTTCATATGTCACAAAATTTTCCATGACTTTGCTCCTCAACTACACACAATGATGACCCATCTGTCACTTTACTATTTTGAATATTTCCTCAAATCTGTTGCAACTGATCTTCTTCTCAAGTTCAATCAAATATGTCCACTAGTCTTCTCTATCTTCAAATCAAATTCTACAAGTCTGCAACAAGTACACATTCTTGAATATGTAATAAATATATCCCTTTTTGAATACATGTTTGAAATCCTCTATACGATCAATAATCCCTTAATCAAAAGTGTGCCAATGATATTCCTCGTAACTGTCAGCTGACCTCTTCATACCTACATGCGGATGTGTTCTAAAAATTGCTCCTTTAATCAACCAATCTGGCATGATACATTATGCATTTCTACCATCAAACCATTCTAAATATGCCTTCCCAAAATCTCCAACACTTCAAACTTTTTGAAAGATAGATCTCTAATCTATAATAGTTGTTGCTTAGACTCCCCCTCTTCAAAATTCAGATTACTGGGAGTCTCCCAGATAGATTACTTAGAAAAATTCATAGGTCTTCTCTGTTGTAGGATCATTATTCTAAATTTTGACATCTTTCTCTCTGCCTGTAGATTTTCCATGTAACTATGTAATTCCTGTGAGTATGATCTCTGAGAGTTCTTCATTCACTAGTTCTTCTTATTTTTTCTTTCTTCTCCAAACCTTTGTGTATCTGAT
The DNA here is from genome assembly GCA_009831015.1 of Picea engelmannii. Classification (NCBI taxonomy): domain Eukaryota; kingdom Viridiplantae; phylum Streptophyta; class Pinopsida; order Pinales; family Pinaceae; genus Picea; species Picea engelmannii. Next base: position 716,353 of record ML779253.1, on the reverse strand, counting down.
ATCAATATTTTCCTTCATGGAAGACATTATCATGCTTCTACAATTATGAGCTATGTGTCCATAGTTGTGGCATTTGTAACATTCAATATTTTAGGGAGCCAAATAAACATCTCTTGCTTGAACATTTCTTCCATACACTTTGCAATCTACAACTTTATGTCCAAAGTTATCACAAATAAAACAATAACTAGGAAATAAAGTTTGATACCTTGGAGTGAATGATGTTCTTTGTAATGTAGTCCTTCTGAATTCATGCCTTTATTCATCATGGTATTCTCTTATGTTGTTTCCTTCAAAATGATTGAAGCTTCTTTGATTCCTAGAGCTAGAAGGTCTTCTTGGAGATACACCTCTTCTACATTCATTCCTCTTTGACTCTTGTTGATTATGATCCCTTCCTTTGAGAATGTCTACATAATTCTTAGTATTTTCTTCATTATTCTTTTCTGGCAACCTGGAACACTTCTCTTCAACTTTCTTCTTCAATTATTCTTTCTTGTTGGCTAAATTTTGCTTCAAGATTGTTTAAGTCCTCAAATCTTTTGTTAAGATGACTTGTCAAAATTTCTTCTCTCGTCTCTGTTTCCTTTCTTAGTGATACTATTTCATCTTCCAAACATGGATTTTCTTCCAACTGATTTCTTAATATTTCTTCAATCACTTTGGCTTCTTCGAGTTGAACCTTTAGCTTGATCAATTATTCATGGAGGGACTTGTTTTCTTCATTTCCCCTTTTACTCACTTAAGGAATTTATTAGTTATTCTTCAAGATATACTTCTCCTTATTCATAATCTTATTTTTCATTTTCAATCTATCTTCTCTGTCTTTCTAGAGCACACAAGTATTCACCTTCATGATCTTCCATACCATTTTAAATTTCTTCATTTGGATATGTCTGACATGATGAGTTTCTTTCTTCTCATTCTATCTCAACATCTTCTTTATCTCTATCACCATGCACTGGTTTTGTGATAAGAGGATATTCCTTAGAGTAGATATTATGTAACTTATCCCAAGTTTCTTTGGTTGATGAGCATTGTCCCACTTTGAATTTTACTTAATCACGTAGTCCATCCAGGATGGAATCCATTTGTATTTTTTTGTTCCTTTTTAATTCCTTCTTGATTGCAGTCTTCAAAGGCTTCTTTGAAGTAGTGTATCCTGTAATAACTGATTACCAAACATCATACCCCCGTGCCTCTAAAAATAGTTTCATTCTTGAACTCCATATCTCATAATTATGACCATCAAACATTGGCATTCCATTATCTTTGGAATCCATGATCTAACTTCCAGTGTTGAGACTGATTCTGAAGGAATTACTCTGATTCCAATTATTGGAATATTCACTAATACTGAGAGGCGGGGTGAATCACTATTGAACACTTTTTTCCATTTTTAATCACAACTTGTAAACATTAACTTATCAATAATGTATAATTTATAATTACATTCAAGATATCATAAACATATAAACAAAGATACACAGTACACAAATTTTACGTGGAAACCCAAACGGGAGAAAACCACATAACATTTTTCAATATATATCTTGAAGATTACATTCACTAGAAGCACCAACTTCCAAAAAATTTCAGCACCAAATGGAAGGAGGCACCAACCCCCTATGTATAGGCTCCAACCTAAAGGAAGATACAACTCCCATAATTCTCTAACTAGAAGGAGACTCCAAACCCCTAGTTTACACGCTCCAACTTGAATCAAGCAAAGAATCCCTAGATTCTCCAACTCCAACTGGAAGGAGGCTCCAATCCCCTAGTTTTATGAGCATCAACTCAAAGGAAGTTGGAACTCCCTGCAAGCACCAACCTGCTATTTAAAGACACCAATATTCTCGTGCACCACCCAACGTCCTAGAAATATAAATAAGAGATTCAACATGTTATTGTTACTATCACTGATACAAATACATCATCATCATCAAACCAAACTCAACCTTTCACTATTACTATCATTGATACTGATACATCATCATCATCAAACCAGATTCAACATGTCATTGTTATTGTCACTAATATTGATACATCATCATCATCAAAACCAGATCCACCACAACTTATACATCAACATCATCAAATTGGGTCCACATATAAATCGTAGGTCCACATGGGTCTACATATAAAGCGCAAGATCACTTCTTAAATATGCATACAAGGATGCTCAGAACTATACCTCAAATATGAAAACTTGTAAGATTCACTACAAGCCCAATTTTTCATTTTTTATTCTGAAACTTGGAACTAGGATATTAGGATATGTTCTCCTTTTGATGCAACAAATGGAATTCAATTTGTACCTACCAAGATTTAGATATAACTATTTTATCTCGAACACATGTTTGGAACTAGTTTATGGATTAGTCACAAACCCTAACTTTCAACAAGTATAAATTTGTACCTGTAATGCATAAAGGTCTGAAACTTGTACCCAATACGCTTTGATATCTTTGTTGAAATTACTCTAATTTTTCTCCTTGAATCATCCTTGAAAAAGAGATATAGTGAAAAAGGAATGTCGTTCTAAATTGTAGCATATTTTGGATAGCAAACTTGTACAACATTCCACGTGCCTAATATTTGATATTTGATTCTAAAACTCACATAAAAAATACTATGGACTGTACTCTTTCCAATGAAATTTGTCTCACAGAATTTTTATCCTCTATGAAATAGTTATGATTATTTTACATGTAATAGTTGTTTGAGACTAGTTACAGGACTAGTCAAAAACCCTATCTTCCATGGAGTGTATCTCCAAAATTACAATGAAACAAAAGATGAAATTTGTGCCAAAGGTACCTTGATATGTCTTCTCAATAGCCTCCAAGTTTCTCTATCTGAATCATTTTAGAAAAACATTTATAGTGAAAATTGTAAGATGACCTTTAAAAAACATACCTTAGAACACCTCATCACAAGACTTCATCTTCCCTTGTAATTTATCCCTTCTTCACTTCATCCTCCCTCTGAAATTTGTTGTCAATATTGTGCTAAGAGATCACAAGATTGAATGGTGAAAATGAGAGGTTCTTAATGTGTATTTATACCCTTCCAAACACCTTATTTACTAGACCTTGAGCCGACTTGTAACTTTTTGTTTGCAACAACTTTTTCTCCTTTACTTGACTTTAGGGCCAACTTATAACTTCTTGACCTTAGATTCGTGGATTCTTGACCATACTTTGGTGTTTCATATTTAAGAGGGATTAACTCCTCAACCGTTAGGAACCACATGGTGTGTCACCTACCATTGGAGATAGTTTGATGAGGACTATCAATCAATGGATGTTTTGCATGAATTTTCAATGTTATTGATACTCTTTTTCCTCAATCAACTTTGGGCTTCATGACCACACCTCTAGGGAATCTTAACCACTTAACCATATTTCTAGGGCTTCTTGTAGAGTTCCTAAAATATTCTTCCCATGAGGGCCATGCTTAAAGCTACGCCATAAGGGGACCACTTTGGAGATTTCTTCAAATACACCCATCACTTCTAGAAGCTTCCAAACTTGCTTCAGGCTTCTTCTAGTGTTGACATCAATGACAACCAATTTTCCAACATAGTTTACATGCACGTTTTTATCTCTAACAAAAGCTAGCCCTAAGGGATTCTCATTATTAACAGTTTCAATGATAGTACATCAAAGATCCAAGGAATGACTTCTCAATTTTAGTTGACATTGTCTTCCCAAAATAGTTCATAAATGTACAATGTTTGAAGAGCAGAAAATCCCTTTCTTTAGATATAATTATATTATTTATTGAAGTCCAATGTGACTCTTCTCCTTCGGCCACCTCTTGTGACTTTTCATTTGCCAATGTTTTCCCTTATCCTCTTTGTGGAGATGAGAGGACAAGATGGCAGTTACATTTCAAATTTGTCTCCTAGTGTTGGTGGGACCTCATAGATTTCGGGCATAGCGTACCCCACACACCACGAAGACCGGTCTGTACATGGGACCATCTTCGTTATCCAAGTTGGATAGTCGATCATCATGGGGTTCAGATATTTTCTTCATCCATTTGCATTATATTTTCTTTGTTGTTCCTCTATCACTATGGTGGTTGTTTTTACCGATGTTTGGTCATCCTTCGCTATAAATCACATCTCAGGAATGTTGAGTATGACTTCCTCTCGACATTGGTACCTAGCACCATATCAACATGCTACGAATATGTGACCTTAGATTAACCTCGAAATAAACTATTAGACATAAGCATTTGAAACCATAGAAATAAAACATTAACTAAATGAGAGTTCATATAAACTTCCCTTAACTAGATCGGTGGTTCCTCTGCTCACGGTTGAGGTGTTGTGTTGTTCAGAGTTGTTAGCGAGATGCTAAATATGACTCTTGAAAAATGTAGAAATACGGTGAGGAATTTCTTAGATCACATAATTGTGAAGTTATATATCTCAGAAAGATCTTTCCAATGATATAAAGAAAGCGATCTTTCCAATAATACAAAGAACGTGCAAAACATACGTTCAAGTCAAAATTTATGGCCAAAATACGAATGCCACTTTGGTAGGGTTTTATACTTGTTTCAGATGACATTTCTTCTTCAGTCTTCCAAATCGCCAAAAACTAGTATCTTTCATGTGTTTTGCCTTGTTGTATGCCTATATCCTTTGAGGGAATAATGACAAGCCTAGATGCCCGACCTCTCGCTTTTCTAGAAAATGTATTTTCATTCAAACTTGGGCCAAAAATAGGGTTGCTCCTAAGGCCACTTCTGTTTGAAATACTCACATCACCAAACCCAATATCAAATCTGGTTGACCCTATTGATGATAATCAAGCCTCTCCTTTATGATTCATTTTCTTCAATTTCAATATTATCAACTTTACTTGCTTGCTGCTTCATAACATCTTTTGTCTCACCTATCTTGATTTTCATTATTGGTTTGTGAAATCTTCCTTTGTGACTCTTCATCTTGCAATAGTGTCTAATTTCATAACAGTCACATTCTCATTATGCTCAAGTGTGATATCGAGTGCAAAGATTATCTCAAATTCCATTCTAGAGGTTCTTTCTTCACCATATTTGTGGAAATATTCAATTACTGGTTTGGAGAGCGGTATTAGAGGGTCAATATCCTGGAGGATATTGCTTTGTTGGTTGGTGATAGGCAGCAGATATAAGGATTCCATGGGCTAGTATTCATAGCGAACATTCTTTGCCTTAGTATAAGTATGCTTCTTCTCATTTCCAACCATCTTAGGAGGATAAATTAGTAGTCCAACAATCCTGACCCTACTCATATTCACAAATTGCATGGAAACAAAGACCTCACCTGACTTACTAGTAATGGAGAATTCCAGGACTAATGAATTACCGAAATGTAGTTGGAAACCCAAGCTTGAGGGAGATGGAGGTGTCAACATTAATATCATGAACTCCATCGGGTATACTGTGTTGACTCCACCAAGAAAGGTATTGGTTTTCTTATTATTCATAGCATGAAGAGTTACAACAAGCTCACTCTATACATCTATAGGTGTACATGTATTTATAGTCTTTCTATCACAGTTTCAAGAAACTGAATTCATTAATTAATTTACGGTTGTTTGTTTCAACAACAACCAAATTCTAGGAATCCATCCATATCGTTGCACAAGTTGTGGAAGAATCATGATCGCCTAATCGACGAGTTGTTGTCATAGTTTAACATACTGAATACCAAGTTGTGAATGTCGTTGGGCACACTGATAATGTTCATCTTGCATAACGATAATAATCCATCAATATTTACAACACCATCAAGTTTTTTCCCCTCTTCATCCACGGAAACAAAACCTTGAATTGATAGTAGTAACTCTTTTCATAAACCCTAAACTAGAGGCTCTTTCACTAACTCAAAAGCATTCTCTGTCAAGCTCATTTCTACACTAGAATATACATAACTTTTATGTCCATCTTGGTATTCCAACATGAAAGGTAAGAGTTTGTTCCACAGAGATCAGACTTAACTTTGTTTCTCACACAAACATAGACATGTCACCTTTTTGCACAGGTGTACTAGAGCATTATTAACCTTGGTTGCAACAGTTAATGTTCTCTGATCATTTAGATGGATTTCTTATGACTCCTTTCATTGAAGCATAGGCAAATGATTTAAGATGGAAACCATAAAACTACATCTTTAATGTAATAATTAGTTGGCCGCATTGATTTATAGAGAGATTGAGTTCATTGATTTTTTATTTTTGTTGGTAAATGGAACAACGTCTGAGTGTGCTGCCCAATAGCTTTCCCATCGAATTCTCTGCATCTTTTTTGCAAGATGTCAAATTCTCTGCATCTTTTGCAAGATGATAATCCCTTGGAAACTGACTAAGAGTGAAAACAACAATAGTATGACTAACAACAACCATTTCATCAACATGTTGCAGTGCAAGACAGAGTGGATATTTAATCTATTTAGATAAGAAAAATCAATTTACCATTGATTTCACCAAATTACAATTCAATGGTTGTGAATGATGTTGACGACTATCATCGACCATCCAGATAGGTTACATAAACTGTTATCATTGGCCATCTTGGTGACATGGGCGATTTCTAAAGGAGTCTCGAGGAGGGTGATCGAAGCTCTTCATGTTAACTATTCCAGTTTAATTATGAGATATTCTTCTTAAGTGTTCCAGTCTCATCAGAGCACTTTCCATTAACTTTACCCATGACTTCAGAGTAGTTCAAATTAACTTCGTCGATAACTTCAAAGAAGTTTACACTAACTTTACCGATCAAAGGACTTCCTTTTAATCTTTCCCAAGGCATCAGATCTGTTTCTTTCATGTGTTCTGATCTCATTGGAGATGTTTGCATTAACTTGGTCGATGATATTGATGAAATTGCTTGTAAGTGCTATGATTGGGAACTTCGTGCATTTTGGTACCTTGGCACTATTTAAAAAATTCTCATTTTCACGGCATGCAATGTCAAAATGATTTAAATTTAAATTTAAATCCTTTTGTTAAAATTAACTTATTTAAATTTAATTTAAATTAAGTTCTTTAAATCTAAATGACTGATTCCATAGCCCAAGTATTATTCCAGATGATATTCTTATCTTCTTTAATGATCATGACAACCATTTAAAAATATTAAACTTCAAAAACCCTTTTTGAAGGAGGAGGAACAATTTACTTAAGCAGTTTTGTGTGGCAACTTGGAAGCAGAGCGAGGACACTTTGACCGATCAACTTAGACCTTATGCAAATGCCAATGGAGGGAAGTTTAAAATTCTTGTAATTTTCTCGTACGACCTTCGATTGGAGTGTCACTTTCTGCATCTCGAAGAACATGGAGAGGCACTTCTGGTGAGCCAACTAATGATCTGGATTATTTTTGGCATGAAATGAGAGTGGAGATATAATAAAGAAATGCACAGAGATATCGTGGATATCCAATAATATAACAAAAATGTACCAGAGATGCAACCATAAACACAAAGATATAGTAATACATGATTTCTATTAATGAAAGAAATGTACAAAGACTGTAAAAATACAGAGTGAAAGACTCGTTAGAATGGTCGCAACTTATCGCTAAGAAGAGATGTGATGACTACTCTCATTTGCAAGAAGATAATTACAATGAGGATCTAAAAGACTTTTTAAAATAAACAGGAATGTCCAAAACGCTAGACATCCAAAAACCTAACCCTAGGAGATGAAGCACAAAAATTCATGTGGGCCCCATTTGGGTAAGTCAGTACATCAACTTCCCGAGGTTGTAACTTTTGCATACGATCTCTATTTTAGGTGCACGATATCTTGTTGGAAAGGTATCATCGAGGGGATTCATTTTGGGATATCAATTAGAGCCTTCGACTATCATTGAGAAGCTCAATCCCAAAAAACCTTCATTTAAGCCCTCAAAATGGCCCTGGAAGTTAAATACTGCTAAAATTAGTAAATTACCAAAATTGTCAGAAAATTGTTTTGAGCCAGTAGGAAAAGCTGGGTGGCCACTGATATCCACCTAGATCAATCCTCCCTCCTTAGGAAGAAATTTTCTCCATTGCGTTGAGTGCCCAGGGGGTAGGGAAAAGTGTTTGTTGAATCTGCATCTTGATGACCTACTTTCCTTGTTGGAGAAGTTGTGTTACTTAGCTTGTTGAAGGTTGTCATGAACCTGTTGCTGGCGAGGTTGACTCCGTTCAACCAGTCGGGCTGCCTAAGATGACTGTGTGTAAAAGGAATATTTGTGTTTTGCTACAATATTGTCGACCTCCTTATGTTGGATAGAAGGTGCTTGGGTCGAGGCTGTAGTGGTTGCAGTATCCTTTTGTTCCCCTTTTGAACAGATTGTGAAGAAGCTAAATTTTGTAGTATGAGATATTATCTTGCGGAACTGTTTATGTGGAACAATAATCAGAACTACCTCTGGTATTCTATAGATATGACCCCCCAGAGAAACAATGATACTACGGGGTCGAGACTCATAAACAACATGGCATTTCCACATATATGACTAGCCCAAGAGAACATCATAGACATCCAGTGGGGAAACATCACATAATACCTCATCCTTGAAGGGATGGATGCCATATGACAATCGACACTGCTGGCTGACATGAAGATCTCGTCCCTGGCGAAGCCACCCGATGTTGTATGGTTGCGGGTGTGGTGTTGCTGACAATCCCAATTGTTTGTCAACCTCTGTTGAGATGAGGTTCTTCTGGCTTCTGCTATCAACAATAAAATGCAGTGGGGTTCCCTTCACCCACATCTGTGAATGAAAAAATCTCTCCCCCTCTTTAGGATATGTTGGTTCTTCTGGTTGAATTGTTATGGTTGCGATAATAGCAGTGGGGTATACGTCGATGATCTATCTTTTACCAATATTTTCAGAATCAGATTCTGAATCAGGGTTTGGCTCCTTCTCTTTGATCTTGGCCACCAATTACTATTTTGAGGGACATTTCTCGATGTTGTGCCAGGAGCTTTTGTGGAAATCACACCATTTTTCGGTGTCCTTCTTTGTCTTCCTGTGACCTTTCATTTCTTGTGGCTTGGACTGGTTTTCAGGAGACTATTTGTTAGCGTTGTCTTTATCATACTTTGGTTGTTGCATATTTGTAGACCCAAACTCTCATTTTCTCTGGTGCTTAAATTTCTTCTCGATTTTAACAACATATCGATAATCAACACCGAGTGATGAGATGTCCAGAAAATCCATTTCAGTTTGGATGTATCTGTGGAGAGCCCCATAGTATTTCAAAACCAAATGTTGTTCAGAGTCTTTGATACCTAGTTTGGTGCGCAAGGTATGGAGGGTATTGGTGAACTCTAGAATTTCTTGGCCCCTCTCTTGCTGTAGTGTGGTCCATCTCATGTACTAGTCTTCATAGTTTCCAATAGGGTAATATTGTTCCTTTACCGCATCCACAAAAATCCCCAAGTGGGCTCGACCCCATATATTCCAGACTCCTCTATGGAGCTTTTCTCCCAGTAAGTTTCCCACCAATGTTTGACATGGGGGAGATATTTAAGGGGTGTGAAGGTGATCTTTTCCCTATCGAAAAAATTATAAATAGAGAAATAACCTTCTAACAAATTTAACCATTTGTCTAGGGCATCCACATCTATCTGACCTTCGAATACAAGAATATCAAAATTAACCTGTACCTTAAAAGGAGAGGTGCTTCCAAAGTGGTTGTTTGATGAATATGCACCTGTTTCTATTGGCAAGTGTTGAAGGATGTGGGAAAATTATACATCATTTCATCCCTTTCTCACGTTAGAGCTTGCTCAAGAAACAGATTGATATGATCGTTTGCTCCGTTGTTTATCTTTTCCTCTGCCATGGAGGGTTTCTTGGGCGTGCGAGATCGATTGTCTTCAAGAGAGACAAGCTTGAGACCCAACTTTCTATACTCAAACCTCGTCGGGGACATGCACTAAAAAAATGATCAAGAGAAGCCTACTCTGATACCACTGATCTGGATTGTTTTCGGCACAAAATGAGAGTGGAGATATAATAAATAAATGCACAGAGATATCATGGATATCCAATAATATAAAAAAAATGTATCAGAGATGCAACCATAAACATAGATATACAGTAATACACGATTTCTATAATGAAAAAAATGTACAGAGACTGTAAAAATACAGAATGAAAGACTCGCTCGAATGGTGGCAACTTATCTCTGAGAAGAGATGTGATGGCTACTCGCATTCGCAAGAAGATGATTACAATCAGGCTTTGAAGGCCTTTTTACAATAAATAGGAATGTAAGAAACCCTAGACATCCAAAAACCTAACCTTAGGAGATGAAGCACCAAAAGTGATGTGGGCCCCATTTGGGTAAGTCGGTACATCAACTTCTCGGGGTGTAACTTTTGCATACGATCTCCATTTTAGGTGCACAATATCCCATTGGAAAGTTATCTATGAGGAGATTCATTTTGGGGGCTTAATTAGAGCCTTCGGCTATCATTGAGAGCCTTGGCCATACCATTCAAGCATTTCCTATGTATAGCAACTGATGAGGCTAGTTCAGGCAAGAAACCCGAGGCAATTCGTTTTGGCACTTCTGGGCATCGAATTTAGATTTTGTGAGTTGTGTTGGAATCATAATATAAAAAATCATGTGATTGCCTTGTTTTCGAGAACAAACATTCACTTTGAAGAACGCCAAAAGATTGTGCTCAAAGTCATTTTTTAATGAAATTTTGAGTATCGTTTTGGTCGTTGCTTCACCTAAATTAAGTTTCATTTGATCCTGCATCATCTGTTATGTATAGGTTCTTTATTCATCCATTGAAGTTGAGGTGATGCATAATTAGCACAAAATTATAAATCCACCAAAACAATGAACTGACGTTCAGAGTAGTGTAGGAGCTGGGAGGACCAAATTTCTTCCGAAGTGTGTTTTAGAGCCAACGCAGGACCAACAGGTGTTGTGGTTAACCTATCTGATGCTAGAAAATACTTTCACAATCATGGTTTAGTAATAGAACTAAGAGACACAAAGTAAACAATTTGGTATAGTATGCATGATGAAAGTTGTTCGCAACATAAGCAAATTTGACTATGGTTGCGACATCAAGTAGGTTAGGCATGTTAGGTATCAATGATAAAATATACATTTAGGCATAGAAATCTTAGTGATAATAAATGATAGGAGATTGAATGTCGATGTGAAAAGAAGGAACCGAGCTAGAGGAGGATAGGATAGGTCTCTAAATGAAGGCATGTTTTTCTGACTGGGTCAGTGTCGGTGAGGGAAAGAAGATCATTTTCGACGTTCTCGGAGATGACGATGGGTCAACATCCTTCTATTGGCGCATTAGCGACAGGATAGGGAAACTTCTGAATAGGTAGCACATTGGTGAATGAAAGATGAACCTCATCGATGTGCAATGTATCAGGGAAAAAGGAAGGAGCATTGTCGATATGCAAAGCATCGATGAAGATGAGAGAAATTTAGTTGGTGAAAGACATGCACACGGCGAATATAATTGCATGAACATTACCTATGTGTCAACATTGATTATGTGAACTTCGTTGGTGAAAAAGACATGTGTCGGTGAGGTTTAGTAGAAGCGCGTCAATTTATCATCCAATTCCGAACGAAGGTGGCCTATGTATCAATGAAGAAATCATTGGCACATGAGTGTGTAAGTGGAAGAAAGGATGTGTTCGCCAGTGCACTATGTATCGACGAAGGAAGAGGGAACTCATTGAAGTGTGTATCGATGGGTCAAATTTATCTAAAGAGAAACTAGAAATGGTAAAGCAGGAAGAGTGGGAGGAAAACTTAGGCGTATCCATTTGCATGAGAGAGAGAGAGAGTTCGAGGATTGCGGTAGGAAAATTTGAAGGGGGGCCCAATTTCTTGTCTTAAAGAGACGATAAGAGAAGAAAGTTGGGAGTTTGTTGTGCTCGTGCAACAAAACATCTATTCAACTTATGTGAGCATTGCAAGGACTCGAGGTTGTGATCTTGAATCCATATGGTTTTGAGTTGAAAATATGTGACAAGTTCTCTCTTTTTTACATCTCATGGACATTGGACTTGTATTTGTATTCACTGCCTGAATTCTGGCATAAGACTTTTCACACAGATTACAGGTTTGAACATTAGCCAATTGATCAATCCTATAATGAAATTTTCGATGTGCAATATCCATATCTTTAAGTACCATTGGTATATCTTCCTCAATTTGAATTTATTTAATTGGGACTGTCCTAGCAGTTTGAATTTCTTCATTTGGGACTATGTCAATATTTCCTGCATCATTTTTTCAATGAGAGCTAGACATTGGGCTCGGACATAGATATCATGTAAAGTTATTTTTTTCATGGGATTATATTTTTCTTCAATTTTTGCATATAGTTCTATGATTATATTGGATCAATTTTGTTTTCTTTATTGACATGCTCTTTGTTGTCTAGAATTTTGTTTTCTCCATTCTTTTTGTTGATTAGTTGTCATTTGTTGTGCCTAAATTTGTCGATATGCTCTTTGTCTTTTTACATTTCATTATCTCTATTATTGTTGTTGGTTAGTTGTCATTTCTTGTGACTTTCTTTCTTGATATGCTCTTTGTCATTCATAAAAAAAAATTCCCTATTCTTGGTGTTGGTCACTTGTAATTTGTTCAGACTTTCTTTGTTGATATGCTCTTTGTTGTTCACTTTTATTTTTTCCTTGATCTTCCTTTTGTTCATCAATGATTTTCTCTAACTTCTCTCTTTGTTACCTAGCACATTCTCTTGTTTTTCTTCTTAAATCCTCAAGATGTACATCATTTTTTTTCTCATCATGAGAAAACATGATAGTAATTGAAACCATGTATCAAAGAGAAAAAACATTTAAATCAATGCAAGGGACACTAAAACCATTCACGAACAATAAGATAGACTTATTTATTTATACATCATCATTTATAATCATGAGATGATATCTTAATTTGAATTACTATATATAGTTGAAACCCTATATCAAAGAAATGACATCATGCACAAAACATTGAAATATAAGTAATGTATTGAAATAAGTTCAAGAAACATTAAAACTATATTAAAATAAGTTCAAGAAACATTGAAACCAATCACAAACACTAAGATATATTTATTTATTTCTACATCAGCATCTATAATCATATCATGAGATGACATTTTAATATGAATTATTTTATATAATTGAAACTCTATATCAAAGAAATGACATCGTGCACAAAACATTAAAATGTAAACAATGTAATGAAATAAGTTGAAGAAACAATGAAACCAATGAACTTACAATGATTTCAATCAATGCAACAAAGACTCAAATCAATGTATAAATATATGGAAATCTTTATAATTTAATCATCAATAAACAAGGCCGCACTTCTGACAATACCTGCATAAAAATTAAATAAAACACATAGATTATCACAAGCATTGAAGAGATTTTAACTAAATTTTCCTTGGTTCACTGGGTCATATTCAACCCAATCCATTTGAGTCTCACATATTTTGATTTTTACACCGAAGGTGTTATTTAAGGGAAGGTTTTTTTGGAGGCTTCGTCATCTGTCTAACAAAGGTGTTATTTAAGGGGAGGTTCTTTTGGAGGCTTCGTCATCTGTCTAATGCCTATAATAACTTGCCACACGTCCATTAACCATTGACCAATCTTCTTCCTCCACGTACTTGTCCTTATCTTCTCCTTGATCGACTTCATCGACTCTAATACCACGACTCCTAAGTTCCTTCTTCATCATCGTTTGTCCAATAAGAAATTTCAATTTGTTCATCAACCATTGGATCTATTGTCCACGTGTCTTCTCTACCGACCCAACTCTTATGTTTTCTCCACCGATTCCAGCCTGCCATGTATATTCTCCACCGACAGAACTACACTTATCTTCTCCACCGACTCCAACTTCCCAAGCAAGTGAAATCTTAGCTTATCTTCCTTGTTCATCGATCACCCTAAATCAAAATATTGGACTCCCAATGGAGATTGCAAGGCAGATTTATGAAAAGAGATAAAAATGAGGAATTTAGCTAAATCATCCACTAGACATTGCAAGGTAGATATAAGAAAAGATATAAATTTTAAATAAAACAAAATGGACGAAGAAGAGACGAAGAGGATTTTGTGCCAATGGCGAGTCCTGGAAGGGGAACTTTTTATTTTATATTTCGAATTAGGAAGAAAATTAAGGTGTGTGACCTTCCATTTCACTTATAACATCCTCATGCTTCTCTGTTTGAGCTTCAATTTCAATATTCACAAACTCGTTAACCTCTAGAAACTCATTAACCCCTGTAACTTATCTGTTTGAGCTTCAATTTCAATATTCCGAAACTCGTTCAATGGTTTCCCGCTTTGTTAAGTGGATTATCATTTTCTTGATAATCCAATTCAACTCTTTAGATTCCTTTAATCTTTACGTACATGAAACACTGATTCACCAATTTATTTTTCACCAATTCAACTCTTCTGCAATCGCGGTTTACTATTTAGATTCCTTTAATCTTTACGTACATGAAACACTGATTACAAAGTAAATAAATAATGTGGAAATCATTTTTATATCGAATTGAATGCACGAAAATGAAATTATTATTATAATGGTTTATAAGTTAGAAAGTTTATGTTTATTAAAATTGCTTAACAATTATACATAGTGTGTTTATTAAAATTGCTTAACAATTAGACCTAGTGTTTCAGGCTTCTTGTTATAAAATTAGTGTTATTCTTTAAATTAATAAACAAAAAAATTGATTTTAATATCTTTTAAAAATTAATATTTCTTTATAATATATCAATTTCTTATTATTCTAATTTTATTAGATCACTTCACATATTTCTCATTAAATTTTGTTATGATATTAAATTTGATAATATTGATATTTCCAAATTCTAAGCCCTTCACTATCTGAAGAGATGGATAAAGAGAAAATTTAAACTTATTTTATATTATTATTTTTTATTATTATTTATATTATTGAAAACTAAAAAACATTAAAAATTAATGATTTTTTTTTTTTATTTCATCAAAATTGTAGCTATGAAAAAAAATATTTCAAAAACTCATAATCAATAAAAATGTTTAATGATAGCCTTTGGGGGGCATCTCAATTGGCAAGTGTCGTGTTGGATAACATGGCCACGTATAACGCGAGCACGTGCCCAACTAATTGTTGATTCCTCCAGACATAAAAAATAAAAAAAAAATAAAAAATAAAAAAAAATGTAAAATGTTTGATGATAAAACTGAAAATTTGAGTCAATCAACATGCTTAATGTTCTTCCTTCATGTACACTTTATTGCCAATTGGCTAAACTATTTTTATCTAGGGATCTATAATTTGGTGAATGGTTTGGATTATTCTTTTTGATATTCTGGGTTTATTTTTAGATTTATCTTTGGATCTATTCTCGTAATTAACAATTGGTATCATAGCACTTTCCTTGGCCAAAGAACGGGAGACAATTTTGGCTCTTTTTGCAGATTTTTTCTTGGGAAAAAAGAGGGTGGCACACTTCAAGTTCATATCTAAAACTTTCTCAGTAGAATTTGACCAAACAAATTGGATATTTGAATTCATCTTGGAAAAATACTCGATTTAAAAATAAAATAAAAATCAACCGAAACGGAGTCTGGGAAGTAAATTTATGAGCATTTTAAATTAAGTCATTTTTCAAAGTTTTCCCAGAAAAAGCTGTGATTTTCCATCGTAAGCTACTTTTAAACCCTAGATTTTGTTGCAGATTTATTTCAAGAATGATGCATTTTAATGGTAGAGATGATGGCCCTAGTGTTGAAGAATATATCAAAAATATAAATTCATCATGTGGTTTCCTATGGCGAAATGGACTATGGATAAATTTAAGGGATGATGCTCCTAACTGGTGGTTTGAAGTTAAACCCAAAGATATATCTACACTTTCAGATAACGAATATGAAAATTTATTTTTAGACAAGTGGTCTCGTTCCAAGAGTAAGGATAAAGAATGCACCAATGGTTTATTTTCAAGTAGCAAATTTATATTACAGGTTCATGGTTGTATTCATAAGGAGAAGGTTATTGTTTCTATTAACCCTATTTGCATGCATAATTTTATCAATATTCAGTTGGTTAATAGATTGCAAATTCCTGCAAAGAATATCCAAAGCACATAGGTTGAGTGTGAAAATGTAAAAATTTATAAAGATTTGAAGCTCAGTATGGATAAATATGTGTTGCATTCAGATTTTTATGTTATGGATATGGATGAAGTGGATATTGTTTTGGGATATCCTTGGATAGAATCAATGGGTACCATTAATATTAATGTGCAAAAGAAGTTTTCGAGGTTGTGGTACAAGAAAAAGAAAATCACATTGTAGGATGTGTCTCTTGATAAGAAAGATGGGCCTACAGAATGAAACAAAGCAGTTATTGTTGAGTCCAAAGTTGAATCGGAGGTAGATTCTACAGAAAGAGATGAAGCAAAACCATAGGAAGGACACAGTCAAGAAGCTAAGGAGGCCATTGACTCAAAGACACAATGTGTTGCAGATTTGAAGAAAAAAGAAAAGATTCCTATAGTTGTTGTATATCGTCATCCACATCATATAGAGACACAACAATCATTGAGGCAAGGGCATGACAATCAACACATTTATGAACCAACAGGGAACCAGGAAGGAAACCAATCCAGAGAAGGTGCATGGAGGACTCCTAGCACTACAACAAGAGATCAAGCTATAGAAACAATCCCAGGGCAACCCCGACATGATGCAGAGCGAGATCAGGGTGGAAAGGCAACAGATGGACATCATTTTCGACTTCCATTGGGATGGATGGATGGTCGTACTTGGTACTAGTTGGATACATTGCTTAGCCAGTCATATTGTGTGGTTTCTTCTCGTGTTTTGAGGATGAAACATGTGATGGGGGACAGAATGTCATATACTTAGGGAAGTAATATGGGGTACCTATGGAGGTACGCAATGGGAATGTGGTTATGTATTATTAGTGGAAGTCATTTAATATATGAGAATGTGGTCATTCAATGTAAGGTAGACTAGGTCCACTATATTAATAAAGACCCACTATGGTAGTTAGATGTAACAAATGTGAGAAGGCTCTCTAGAAGGTTCCTAGGAGATAGAGAGAGTTGTATAAATAAGTGTAAGCAATGTAATGAAACATAGTGAAGAATATTGTCATTGTAACAAGCAAGTATATCTTGAGCAATGCATTCCTTCTATAAGGAATAATATATGGTGTTACCCTACCTCAAGGGTTTTCTATATTTCTTGTATTCAGTATTTGGTGAATGGTTTGTATTATTCTTGTTGATATTGTGGGTTTATTTTGAGATTTATCTTCAGATCTATTTTGGTACTCAACACTACTGAGGAAAATAAACAAGTTCAAAGTTGAGAGAAATTATAAGTCACTTTGTGCTTTCTTGGCTGGGTTGAGAGGAAATGTAAGTTGCTCTGTGCTTTCTCAGCATTGTGTCTTTGATTCTTCTACTCTACCTCAATTGCATACGAGATTGAACCTCGCACCTCTACCTCAATTCCAAACGTGATAGAACCTCACACTTCCCATACGAGGAAATTGCTCAGTGTTATCCCAATTTTTATGAGTAAATGGTGAAGCTTTTTGGGTTTTGACATTATTTTCTTTTTATTCGACTATATGCTATCGTTCACCATATATTATCTAAAAAAGACTCAAACAAAAATTAAAATGAATAGTGTTTAACATTTTCCAATTGCAAAAATCCCTTCTAGTGGAAGTGTTTCATAGTTGGTATTTACCTATTTTGATTTGACTTTTTGTTATTTTACAATTTAAATATATTTTGTTATTTTAAATTTAATTGAGGGCTTCATAGTTGGAATTTATTATTTTAATTTAGCTTTTTGTTATTTTAAAATTTAAGTATATTTTATTATTTAAAATTTTATTTTATTTTTCTTAAAATTTTTATTATTATTTATTAATTAATTTTATTAATATGCAAATTGAACTTTATTATTTTAAATTTTATTTTATTTTACTTTTAAATTTTATTACTATTTATTAATTAATTTTATTAATATGCAAATTGAACTTAGAGGAATGCGTATAAGTTACATTTATGTCTAACTAATTTAGTTAATAAGTTAAATTAGTTACACTATTTAAATGGAATGTGATTTGAAATTTATTATATATTTAGTTTAAAATTAAGTAAGTGGAATTTGTTATCCTCATGTATTGAAATGTGTATTTAGAAGAAACTAGAGTAAATAGTGTGTACTTCCTTCTTTAAAGGCTATATTGTCACCTAGATAGAAAGGTTAAATATAGATTCAACATTGATGTTAAATATATTTTTCATTTATATTTTGATATCCAAACTATATGGAAGAGGGTTTGAATATTCTCATTGTGCTTCGCCTCCTAAACTAAATATGTTGTAAAAGTTATATAGTACATATTTAAGTTTGATTGATTTATTGTTCATAAAGACTTGATAATTGTATATGTAAGAGTTATTCTTTTAGTGGAAGTTTCTTTTTGTTATGAAATAAGTTCCTCGCTCAAAAAATGAATATAGTGCAAGATTGAATTTTATTTAACCTTTCAAAAACATAAACATAAACATTTGTAGATGTCAAATTGCATAGTATTTTGAATTGCTTTTACAATGGACCAATTATTATAAGTGTCTTTCAAATTTGTTTAAATGATCAAATGGTTCCCTTGAAATAGAATACATCAATATCCACCTAATCCATTGTAATTTGGATAAGGTCATTTTTTTTAATGTTTCATAATTTTTAGATCTTTTCTATTTTTTGTTTTGGGATAATATGATATCTAAGCTTATTTTTACTTAAGCTAAACCATTATCTCATTTTGTCCCATCCAGAGATTTCTTACCTTAGAAGAACAATATGGGTTTGTTATTCTAAAGGTGCAACAAGAAGGTGGATGAAGAAAAACTCAAAGAGCTTCCATCTTCAATTGTTTCAACCACACTATCTTCCCAACCATCCAGACATTAATCCATTAGCATTGTCATGGAGGTCACAAGGCCCAAAAAAACATTTGTCTTTGAATTTGGATTAGTTGATAAGGTAGAGGATGAAATCACATTAATTGAGTATTGTCCCAATAATCTCGATCAATGTGAATATCATTATAACTTCAAGTTAATGTGAAGTCTCGTTGATAAGGATCGACTCAAGTGTTAGTTAGTTTTCATAAAGATATGTTGATTTTGATGTTAATGGCGATTTGGTGTTGCAAACATGTATATTAAATTTTGGAGCAATATTCACATGTAACACAATTTCGTTAATTTAGTTAATTAATAAATATAAATTTTACAAAAATATATTAGATTTTTTATTACAATGTTTTTAATAAGAATTTAGCTATATAAATTTGAATCCATGTATATTTTCACATACAATTCACTTCATTGTTTACTTTCCCCTACCCTAAGGATAAAGGTATGTTAGTTTAAATTGGGTAAAGTCAAATTATGATTTATTATATCATGAAACATTTATATCCTATATTCGTGGAGTTCAAATACAT
>ML779253.1:648067-672516 GCA_009831015.1 Picea engelmannii | reverse complement strand
TTTAGTATAAATAAGAGTCGAGGGTATGAAAACCCTAGCTTGGAGATTATTGTAACAGAGCGCTACTCGACTGGAGGTTGCCCCCTCGAAGAGGCCTGTGAACATTGCTTTCTGAATCAAAGTGCTTTTCTATTGCTATTTCGCATATTATTACTGTGTATTGTGAAGATTATGCTGGATATTTTACTGTTATTCTGCCATTTCTAGCATTTTATTTCTATTCTGCATATTTTATATATCTGGTATCTTGCAGAAAGGGACAAATCACTCAGCAATCTTTTCACTTTTTGAAGGCGATTTGGAAAAGAGCTTAAATAGAACTCAGTTGGGAGTCCTCTAGGTATAAGGCAACATGTTTATGAGTGAGAAATGAGGCTCAGCATAAAGTCATGTACTAGCTATGAGGGACTCCCGGTCCTATGGAAAAAATCTCTGCATAGGCACCAAATGAATCAGGGGATATAACTAGGGTGCCCATGTTCGATAAGTCTCTACCACTTGATAACGAAACGAATTATAGCAGATGGAAGGTTCTGTGTCGCGACAAATGGGTTCGTACCTAAGGAAAAATATGACAGTTATAGGATGCTGCGAAAATGCATGATGGAATGGATACCTATCCTATATGCTGGGTAGTGAAAATACCTGCCCGTGTTGACGAACGACCAACATAACATTGAAATACACAAGAATCTCTTGTTAAAAATGCCAAAACCAACTCAATCCACCCTTGTATTAGTCCATTAGGTGAAAAAATGACTCAAACCTATAGAAAGTGGGTAAAAATTGTTTATAAATAGTAACAAAACCAAAAATTACTATACCACTTTGATTTTTTACCCAAATAGTGCAAAATTGGACCAAAATACCTCTGAGATTCAAACGGTGATTATGGGAGTGTCAGGGAGCAAAATCAGAAACTGTCTAGACCAAGTAATTCCTTTTCTCTTCCTCTTCATTTCCAGTGGATTAAATTTTTAAATTAGGTTCCAAATTTTTAGTGATTGAGGGTGTAAAATGTGAAATTGGGTGTATGCAGGTTGTCTCCTATCGGGTCACCTATATGATGATTTATACGTGCCTATGCAAACTGCAGGGTGCGTATAGCCAACCCTATATGCGACTATAAGTGAAGAATCCCACGTACAGGCACACAAACAATGAATTTTAAGGATGCTAACTCAAATTTTGATTTTTCCTTGGCAGAATGGTTCTTGAATAGAGAGAAAGAGAGCACAAGGAGGTCGATGATGTTGTGAATCAAGATCCAGGGGCCCAAATGGCCTTGAAAAGATGTGGCTTATATAAATTTTGGGCACTCAAAAGAATGAGGGACCATGTGAAGTTGCTCGAGATGCTTGTGGGTTACTGGGATGCTGAGAGTGAAAGCTTCAACCTTGATGGGAAACCATTGAGGATTGAAGTAGAGGATATCTACTTTTTGAGTGGATTATTATGCTGGGGAGATGTTTTAAACCTCAAATCGTGGGGAGAAGGGAGAGGAATGAAAATAGAGGAGTACATCGACACCCACTATGTAGCAGGGACTCTGAAGGTCGGGAGTCAATTCCCTATCCGGGTGATAAACAATCTCAGCCTGAAGATTATTGTCCTTGTATTGACCATGATCACAGGTTTGACCTCATTGCACTAGGCATCGAGGTTGCTCATGTTCTATGAAGTATAGTGTATGAGACCCATAGTATATGATTGGTGTACCTCAATACTGAAAAATATGAAGATCCAGTTGATAGAGTGCAAACAGGGGAGTAAGAGGAATTTTGGATTTGCCTCTATCCTATGTAGTTTCTTTTTCAAGTGGGTTCCACATTTGGGACCTAGATTCGAGATTCTTCGAAGAGGACCTCATGATCCATCCATGGCACAGTGGACCGAGGTAATGATATGGTAGGGAGGAGGTAGGGTGTTGGCACCATACAACGAGGATTTCTTCTATTGGTGGCAGCGACAGGTCATTTCCCTAGATGACTATCCCTATGCAGGGATAGAATTCTGAGGAGATCCATACATGGCACTCCCACCAGGGACTGCCTATGGTGACATAGGTATGTCAAGTGTTTTTAAATATTTCATTTTTTTTGTATTTTTGTATAATAGAACAAAAAAATTTGGATGGTTCTTAAGTGTTAACTAGACACTTGTGTAATGCAGATGTGGGTCCGCAATGGCCGAAAGTGTTTCCTCGACATTGACAGAGGAATTAGTGAGATGAGGTGGCGGCAAGAGAAGCTAAGAGAGTTCTACAAAACGTGTAGGGAAACTTGTCTCATTTGATTCAGAGGATTCCAATGGTTTAGGTAGAAGATCTTCCTGAAGCCATGCAACGATAGGTGGTTGGTGTAGCCAGAGCTTGGGTGTGACTCTTTGAGCATCTCACAAATGCCGTAGTTTGTTACCATGACACACATCTGGCACCACAGGCATAGTTGTCATGGATATTGTAGTCCCAACTATATATGTGTATTGAGGGTATTAGCCCTAATTTTGTACTATAAACACCATATTTTTTGAAATATATATAAAATGGATCTTCAGCTTTACTTATATTTTACAAGGTGTATATTGATAAGATGGTTTTCTTTTCTTTAATTATGTGACAAATGGCAATCTAAAACGAAATTAGCATAAGCATCAGATACATGATTAGAAATCCTCGGAATGTGATAATAAGTAATAAAATCAAATTGTCTTTCTAAAAGAAGTACCCATAGGAATCGTCGGAGTAAAGTAGGATCACACACACAGTAATTGTCATTCAACTAACATACTACTAATTGGGAATCTAAGCGAACCTCTAACGAGCAAATACCATGTAAGATAGCATCACACAAAATTTCTCTAATGGTGTTATATTCAACCACATTGTTCATGGATGGCCCTAGGAATACACCACCTGAAGATACCAGTAGACCCTCGGGGGACTACACCACCCAAGCGGTGGAAGCCAAGTTCTGTGTATGACGACTAGCTCCATTCGCGAATCCTAGATAGACCGATGACTCCATTGAAATCTTCCAACCAAGTGAAAACTCGATAAGCAATCCGAAGATGAAAAGAAAGGAAAAATATATATACACTAAATTACATTAGTATACAAAGAGTTCCACTCGAGCTTGGGGCTCAAACATAATATCTTTTCAAGTAGAGCCCATTTTTTGGGTCGACCAACATATTCCCTTCATAATATTCTAACTCATAGGCTCCTTTTTCTAAAACATGTCGCACGATATAAGGATCGTGCCACATGGGTTTCAACTTGCCTACCCCCAGTGGTTCCTTGGCTTGATCATACAAGAGAACCAAGTCACCCTCAACGTACAACCAAGGACAGATAAACTTATCGTATTGGACCTTGACACTTATTTTGTTCGCCTCGATATCCATAGAGGCGTCTTGACGCTGCTCGTCAAGAGTCTCTAGGTGTACAAGGCATCACTTGAGATTAGAAGTGTCAGGTAGGAGCATGACTGCCAACTTAAGAGAAGGGATTTCACATTCAATAGATAAAATCGACTCCACACTGTGTACTAATTGGAAAGGGGAAAAACCAGTGGCAGTCTTGACCGAGGTTCGGTATGCCTAGAGTGCGGGATATAGCATAATGTGCCAGCCAGACTTACTCTGGCTGACAGTTTTTTGCAAAATGGTCTTGAGAGACTTGTTGACGGCCTCTACTTGTCCATTTTCCTAGGGGTGATAAGGAGAAGAATGACCATGTCTAAACCCCATATTAGATGTTATCTCTTTCATCATTTCATTCTGAAATTGACTGCCATGATCAGTGACAATATCACTCAAGATACCAGACCGAGTGATACTTTGATTGAATACGAAGAAGGTGGAAGTCTTCCCATCGGATTTAACTATAGGCATGGCCTAGAGCCACTTAGTAAAGTAGTCGACGAACATGATAATGTGTTGATGCCCCCCAGCCAAAGTTGGGTTGCAATCCACGAAGTCCACCCCCTACTTGGTGAAGGGACAGGCGATAATGACTGGGTGAAGAGGGGCTGGATGCGAGCACATTTTTCAAGTGAACAACTAGAAGGGGTGACACTTCTTAACCGCTTCAATACAATCTTTGAAGATAGTAGGCCAGAAATAACCAACTCGCAAATTTTTTTGGGTTGTTGCAAGCCCGAATAGATGACCACCACAAGCCCCATTGTGGCAATCATTCAGGACTAACTCAACTTCTCCATGATTTAAAAAATGATGCAAGATATTTTATATTCCTCGGCGATACAAAGTTTCACCGACGATAGTATAATTCTTAGCTTGGTATCTTACACACCGTTGGTAATCTCGTGAGAGATGCTGAGGGAACTTCAAAGTTTGAAGATAGAGAACAATGTCTCCATACCAGGGGTCGGACGATGAGACAATAAAAATGTGTTCATCTGCAAATGAATCAACATGGATGACATCCTCATCTAATCGTGGAAAGTTGAATATTAACTTTGTGAAGACTAGTGATTTCTTGGATTTTGCAGAAGCAAAATCGAGATCAAACTCTTGTAAAATGGAAATCCATTTATTTTATTTCCCCCCTATGATAAGCCTGGTAAGGAAGTATTGAAATGGATTGACATTGGCAACCACATTAGTCTTGCAAATCAATATATAATGACGCAAACATTGGACTACATGAACGACATCCAAAGCTATCTTTTCAATGTGAGAATAATTAATCTCAGGACCGACTAAGTTTTGATTAGGATAGTAGATGATGTTCTCATGGAGTTCATAATCCTCCTGAAACAAAACCATACCAATTGTCTCTTCATACGCAGTGATATAAAGCAAGTAGTCTCTGCTATAGTTAGGAGACTTCAGCAGAGGCACCGATACCAAGGATTTCTTCAAAGCATTGAAGGACTCTTAGGCTTGCTCATCCCAGATAAAAGGGGTGTCCTTCTTCAAAAGACACATGAAACATGAAACCCTTAGTGATATTGTCATAATTCACTATAAACTGACGTAGAAAGTTAGATTTCTTCTCTAAACCTTGAAGTTTTATAATCATACGCAAGGTAGGAAATCAAAGTATTGCCTCAACCTTTAACGGATCTACCATGATCCCAGTCTCATAAACTAGAAATCCCAAAAGACGACCAGACTTAATGCAAAAGATGCACTTGTGAGGGTTCAACCGGATTCTATAGTAACGACATCTTTCAAAAAAAAGCAAAAGGTACATAGCGTGATCCTCTCTCTTGCAAGAGTGAGCAGCGAGATCATCAAGGTAAGCTTCAACTATGTGATTTAGATCATGAAAAGCAAAAGTCATGGCATGCTAAAAGGTTGCTCCAGTGTTTTTAAGGCTGAAAGTCATTTTTTGGTATGCGAAAGTGCCCCAAGGACAAATAAATGTTGTCTTGTGTTGATCTTCAGGTTTAATTTGAATCTGGTTATACTTTGAAAATCCGTCCATAAATGCAAATACTTCGCTTCCCACAAAATTGTTGAGAATCTGATCGATGAAAGGTGTCCGGAAGTTGTCTTTATGACATGCCTTGTTCAGTTCATGAATTTACATACATACATGGATAGTTCCTTGCTTCTTATCCACAACAACGAGGTTGGATACCCATTTAGTCAAGGGAATTGGGTAGATGAAGCCAACATTATGTAGCTTCTCCACCTATGCCTTAATAGCTGGGGCCTTCTGGGGATTGACAACTCTAATATGTTGTCGAATAGGTTTAGCATCTAGATAAGTTATAATATCATGCTCGACAATACGAGGGTCGATTCCTGGAATCTCTTCATATGAACAAGAAAATACATCTCAAAATTCCTTGAAGAGTTCGGTGTAGATCAAGATTTCTTTTGGCGAACAATCTGCTCTGATATTTACGTTTTCAACCTTGCCAGGGGTACGAGAGATATCGATCGTGATGGTAGGATACATTCTCGCCATATTTCCTTCAACATAAATGTCGTGCGTATCAAGTGGAACTATGGCATGACCGACTATCTCACTCAAAGTAGATTGAAAGTCATGTTGTTCGATTCTTTCAATCTATGGGAGAAAATAAGAGCGATGATACATACTGTCCCAAGGTTTCTACGAACCATTCATGGATTCGATGATAGCTTCGTCTGAAGGAAAATTCTCATCGAGGCAATCATGTGAACAAGACAATGAACCGGCCCACATGAGCCTGCGAACGAGATCCTCCTCGTTCGTCGGCTAGGTAACAGGATTGGGATCGACGAAAGAGTCAAGAACAACTTTATACGCAATCTCCGATGCTGATAGTGGCATGGCCATTCCAGCATGAAAGTGACCTTCACAAGATGACGTCGGGGAAGGTAGGGTCTACAGATCACTAAAATAGGAAGTGTGGAAAGGAATGGACCTCCATGTCAAAACAAGCCTACTGAACATGGAGTAAACATTATGACTCAGTGTCATGAAGTCAAAAGTACCCATAAGGGAAGAATAAATTATGACACCGATATTCGCAGTTGCCAACTGAGAATTGTCGATCATAGGGATCGACGGTCCAATATATGCATTAGGACTAGAGTACACAAAAGATAATTGGTCAATCGTCACGATCTTCCCTTCATGAGGAAAACAAAGAGTATGGAAGAAAAACGATATGACGACAACCATAGCATAGGTACAATTGCATCCTAGAAACAAGTTATAATCAAGAGGCACATCAACTAAATCTATGTCCACCTCTACCGTCTTCTCACCCAACTAGACCGGAAAGGCAGAAATAATACCGTGAGGGTGGAAGGAATGGTCGTCAAAAGGAGTCAACATGTTCAATGGCTTAGAAAGAGTCGAAGAATCGAGATATTTCCAACAGATCAGGGACATCACACAAGTGGTAGTGCCTTCATCAACAATTTCACGTTTGATGGTATTCTTTGAGTACTCCACGTGGATTTGGAAAGCCACATGATAAGGCAAGCGAGGATTCACATTTGTGACATCAAACTTGATAGCTTTTGAGCCACTAGGTTCTAGAGCTCCTAAATAAGATAGTAAGGCATTCCTCTGTGAAGGACATGTTTGGAGTACCTCCAAAGCCAACATCGCACAAGGGATTTGACGCAGTTCCTCAACAATAGAGTAGTTCTGGGCAGCTCTACCATTTGGATTGTGGGTAGAGCGCTTAAGTACTCCTTTCGAAATACGAGGTGGTGGCTCTAGTTTTTCAATCTCTAAGTTCATCTCCAGAGGAGGAGAAGGATATTATAGACTAGGAATAGCTTTTGAAGAGCTATAATATCGAGATCGAGTGGATACATTAACTTTTTCATCGACCATATTGATACACAAATGGTCACCATCTTGCAACAAAGGATTTTGACTCCCACCAGCTGCATTTCCGGTGTTTGAGGAGCTTGAGGCCATGTGTTGATTATGTGGGAATGGATTTGTCATCACGACGGGTGTTAGAGATAATAGCCTTGTACCTTCAGCAAGTTTGGGGCATAAATGGTTAAGGTGATCATTAGTGAAAATCTTAGAGGGAAACTTCACCTTACATCTTTCTCATTTTACCTCTCTAGCATTATTATTCGGCTTCTCATTATTACCATTTTCCTTGGGTTTATTATTATTTTTCCCACCCTTACAATTATTATGTCCTTTCTTCTTATTCTCGCCTGGTTGCTGGTTACCATTTGGGTTGGCCGATGACTGCACAGAATGTGCATCCATTGACTGATTGGGATTGGAAGACACAGACGAAATTGGCCCTCTTGCAGACTGGTTTAGAGACAACTTTTTCAAATGGCTTGTCACCGAGTCTGCAAAATTCACATTGGAGGTACCTACAATGCCATCGACATGAGGTTCGGTCTTTTTTCTAGGGTCGTAAGTTGACCACGGTGCATCCAGAAGAAGGTGGTATAACATCCCAGATTGAGTGTATATCAGGTCTAACTGCTGGGCTCTAAAGATCACCTCTTCCTCAGTGGTAACCCCAGGTGTAGAAACATTCTTCGAGATAGGAGTGTGAAAATACTTAAGGAACCATTCAAGGAAAAGGTAGGGGAATAGGGGTATTAATCAAACTCTTTCATCTATTCCACTCCTGGATATGATCTGAGATATGAGTGGTGGTTTCCTAGTGTAAAGTCGACAGAAGTTCTATGCCAACATCATAATGAATGGGAAATTGGAAGTGGTTAAGGAATACCAACACCAACTGACTAAAGGTCCCATATGCCCCCTAAGTAGCTCGATATACCATTTCAAAGCACATCCGATGAGCGTGCATTGAAATAATATTAATCGAATAGAATCGTCATTAAGGAAATTCAAAGAGCATAATAGGTGAAAGGTACTAACGTGATCACCATGATCCTCTCCATTATTACCTTAGGATTTTGGAATTTCCAAAGGAAGCTTAGTGGGGAAGCAGGGCCATGTAGGATCGTGACTCATAGGATCGTTCATCAACTTAGACAATTCTGGCAGATTAAGCGTAGCCATAAAAGGGAGACGGGTTGCGACATCCGGCCCCAAGATCTTGGGAAAGATTGTGCTTGAGGAACTGTAACCCATCCAAGGTTCTAGTAAGAACCATGGCCCTATATGGGATTATAAGGACCTCCTCTAGGCTGATTCATAAAAGGTTGGTTGGGCATCATTCCAGTAGGAATGTTCTATTGGGGGTTATAAAAATTTCCCCTAATCGGATTGGATCCGAGTTGGGGGTTACCCAAAGCGTTAAATGGACCTCCTTTGGGTGTGAATCTGGAGGATAGAGGTGGATTCATCATGCCATATGTATTGGTTGGAATTGACACAGAGGGGGTAGGGGTGTAGGATGGAGCTTGAGCAGAAGCTTGTCTTCTAGGTTGGTTGTTCCACCCAGAAGATAGAGGATTAGACCCAGGGTTAAAAGCAGGAATGCCTCCCATATTAGGAGTCGTTTGAGGGATTTGAGAACCACCAAACGAAAATGGAGTATAAGGAGGTAGAGTTCCCCCAAGCCCAGTTCTAGCATTAGGGCCAGTAGCTGGGATGGCATTTGAAAACTACGATGTAAAGTTCATCATATCATACGAAAAAAGATGAGAGGCCATAGGGATGGACTGATTATATCCCAGTGAGTGACCAAGAGACCCTGTTATCACTGAAATTTCATCCGCAAATGGTTATAGGAATACCACATCTCCAAACACCTATTAGTTCACCTACAACACCAAGAAATCATTTCCAAGAGGTAGAAACTATACAACTTGTCAAAAAAGTAACATGTGCCAAAACACTAAAGGAAGTGCATGCATGTGCACATGCCAAAGAATCCATAAGAGCGCACATGTGCCCAATGCACGACTGTGTACGAGAAAAGACATGTGCACCTGTGAAGGACGCATTTATGGTTCTTATCAGCCCCCCACCCACTTTTGTACCAGCTCCCAACTTGATTTGATCCCCAAATCCAAGATGAATCCGAGTGGGGGGCTAGTCAAAGACCTAAGGGTGCCTTAAAGGGCCCCTTGTTCACACCAAAGACCGATTGGATATTACCTCAAAGATGAGCTATAAAATGATGCCATGGGTACACTACTAATTCAAGAATCTCATTGTATTTTTATGATGCCTCTATTCTCCTACAAGAAACCTCTTTTCTTCTCGAAGCATACTAACATCATCTCATTAGGATATTCACCTCACCTCTTGAGGGAATAAGCTTGGATTTCTTCACAATTTGCTTTCTAGTTTACCATTTGTAAGAAGAGATCTCACATAGGAGATTCAAGAGCCCTCCCAAAGAGGAAGAGGAGATCCATAAGTCCCCCTTTATCTATAGTTTTTTCCCATTAATATACTTCTCCATTGATGGCATGATTATTAGTCATTTGTTTGATTGATTTTGGTTCTAATTTCCTCATGCATTTTAGTTTTATTTCTTTAGTTATTTCTTTAGTTGTTGTGAGATTAGTTGTTTTTTTATTTCATGTGATTGTGTCATTTGATTCATACACTAACTTGTGTCCTGTCTAGCAGACCCAACTAGACTTGCAAGTTCCCTTCTTTTGCTCATTCAAGTGGTGAAAATGACACAAAAAATGGCCACCATACTGGGGATCGAACACAAAAACTTTGGTTTTGTAGACTAGTATGGTCGCTAATATTTTGTGTCCTTTTCACCACTTGAATGAGAAAAAGAAGGGCACTTGCAAGTATAGTTGGGTCTGGTAGATAGGAAAAAGGTTAGTGTATGAATCAAATGACTCAATCACATGAAATAAACAAACAACTAAGCTAACAACAACTATAGAAATAACTAAAGAAATAAAACTAAAATGCATGAGGAAATTAGAACCAAAATCAATCAGACAAATGACCAATAATCATGCCATCAATGGAGAAGTATATTAATGGGAAATCACTGTAGAGAAAGGGGGACTTATGTATCCCCTCTTCCTCCTTGCGAGGGCTCTTGAATCCCCTATGTGAGAGCTCTTCTCACAAATGGTAAACTAGAAAGAAAATAGTGAATAAATCCAAGCTTATTCCCTCAAGAGGTGAGGTGAACAACCTAATGATATGATGCTAGTATGCTCCAAGAAGAAAAGAGGTTTCTTGTAGGAGAATAGAGGCGGCATAACAATATAATGATATTCTTGAATTAGTAGTGCACCCATGGCATCCTTTTATAGCTTGTATTTGAGGTAATATCCAACCAGTCTTTGGTGTGAACAAGGGGCCCTTTCGGGCACCCTTAGGTCTTTGACCAACCCCCCAGTCAGATTCAACATGGATTTGGGGATCAAATCAAGTTGGGAGCTGGTCCAAAAGTGGGTGGAGGTCTCACAAGAACCATAAATGCGTCGTTCATAGGTGTGCATGGCTTTTCTCATACACAATCATGCATCGGGCGCATGTGCACTCTTATGGCTTCTTTGGCCTATGCACATGTGCATGCTTCCTTTAGTGTTTTGGTGCATGCTATTTTTTTGACGCGTGGCCATCAATTTGAAACTGCTCAAAAGGGAAATAGAATTATCTAAGTGCTGAGTCGAGCGGCCTGCCTATTCAGAACAGGGATTTTCCTCCCTCGAAGGGAACTCCCATCATTAGACTCCTTTTTTCTCCCTGACAGTTACCACCTCGCTATCCCACATAGACCCAGTACTTCAGTTGTATAGTTGTTGCCTCTTGGAAATTCTTTCTTGGTGCTACAGGTGAACTAATAGGTCTTTGGATATGTGGTATTCCTGTAACCATTTTCGGATGAAATTTCAACGATAACAGATGGTTACAAGAATACCACATCTCGAAATTTCAAACGAAGGTTGAAGGCCGAGGTTCAATTGTTTTGTACATCCCCCCTTGAGGCACCCACCTCTTGGAAAGGATCCAACACGTGACCCATTTATGAGGCCAAAAATATAAATGATGCACTTTAACCAAGGTACCTAGTGGCCAAAGTTTAGGACATCTACCCAGGTGGCAATTGTGGGCTGCAGTTTCACCTTGATCATATTTTGTGTGGTTATTGGGAAATATCACCATCTCTTTTGGGATATGAACCCTCTACCCCTCATTATAACTGATTGTTTCATCCTTCACTAGTTCCTCTTCCGATGGTTTTAGACCCCACTGTTGAGTGTCACTGGAAGGTCTAGTGCTATTTGAGAGGAAGGATGTTACATCTTTTTAGGACACAAGAATTTGTTTTCTTTGTTATCCCACGTAGACAAAATCCACCTACCCACTTGTATGTTTATTTTCCAATTGATTTATGTATGATGTTATTATGATTACATATGGTCGTGAGATATATTATGAAGGTCCAAATTATACAAGTATCTTGTTCATTTAGTGCTCTCACCACCATTTTCACACATTGCGCTTTGTTAGTCGGACATCATAGGGGACCCACAAAATACCCATCGTTC
The DNA here is from genome assembly GCA_009831015.1 of Picea engelmannii. Classification (NCBI taxonomy): domain Eukaryota; kingdom Viridiplantae; phylum Streptophyta; class Pinopsida; order Pinales; family Pinaceae; genus Picea; species Picea engelmannii. Next base: position 660,609 of record ML779253.1, on the reverse strand, counting down.
TTGATGCTTGCAAAATATCCCTCCTATCCTAGGAGGAGTGCCTAGTCTTTCCAACTCACCGGCTCAACCTTCTCACACCCTTGTGAGTGCTACTATTTTGGGATCATCTTTGCTTGGTTCCAATAGCTCTCCTTCACAAGGAGGTGGGGGTCAAACTTCTTCTCAGGGGAGAAGTATAACCCCACCTAACCTCCCTCAAGGGTCAGGTATACAACCTACTCACACCATGGCTGGAACTAATCCTCCACTACCACTCCACATGCCATATTAGGCCTCCCTCAACATACCTGATTTGAGTAATTTCACAAATGACCCTATATTGCATGACCCCACATGTTCTGCTATGCCTACCAAACTACCTTCATACATTCCCAAGTTTGAAGGAAAGGAGGGATAAGATCCTTCCAACCATATAATGACCTTCCACTTATGGTGTTCTTCAAACAACATCATGGATGACTCCATTCGGTTAAGGTTATTTCAACACACACTCACAGGTCCATCAACCAAATGGTATGTGGATGAAAAATCAAGGTCCCACGTGACTTTTGAATCATTGGCCAAATAATTTTTGACCTTCTTTCAACTACCAGTTCATCATGACAATGGTCTCGAACTGCTCTCTGAGTTTAAACAAACCTTAGCCACACATATCGCTGACCACATTCACGAATGGCGTCGACGACATAGTTTATGCAAAGTAGAAACCACCAAAGAACAATGCCTCGATTGGTTTCTCAGATCACTCATCCCTCTCCTTGCCAAATATATGGCCTCCACCTTCCCCTAAATTGAAGAGGCAACCATCAACAAGGCTCAACAATATGACCTCATTTCTGCACAGTTAGGATACTTATACATAGTACTACCTGATACCCCAAGACTCGTACCATTGGGTCAGGACAAACCTGGGATATCTCACTCAGTGGATGGATTGATTGGTACCACAACACACCATAGTTCATACATCCAACCAACACCCATGTACGGTACACCCCAATATCCACCGATGTATGGAGCACCCCCTTGTTACCTTCCCCCCTTTATCAGTAACCATAGCCTGCTATCCTCCCTCCCTCCATGAGTGGACTCTCGCTGACACCCATGATGCGCTCAACTATTCAACCAAGTTCTGGTACCCCCTCTACCTCATCTTACATCCTGAGCACTAGTGAAAGTGCTACACTTTCCTATATACCCTACAGATCATTGCCACAAAATAATACGTATTTTCCATTTCCTGGTCCTCCATAGCCCATTGCTTATCCACAAGGAAAACCACATGTTAGGGTTAAATTTTTTCATCCCTCTCACATTCAACAATTTCAAAAATTTAAACAACTGAATACAGAAAATCTGGACCATCAGTCGAATAATGCCAAAAAGAAAGGGAAAAACCGAAACAATAATAACCTAGGACCAGGGGGAAATAACCCCCAATAAAACCAACTTGTTGGGGGAAAATAGAACGCCCAAGGGGGTAATAATAAAGAACTCCAAGGGAGGAACAACAACAACAACCTCTGAACGAACTTCCCTTGTGCTCTTTGCGGTGAACATGGTCATTATACTCACCATTCCCCCAAATTGCTAACTTCAAACAGATGAAATATTCCATGAATGTTCCACATCCTCTAGCATTACCTACCTTACAACAGGCCCCATAATAGTATTTTCAACAAACACCCCCGACGGTGTTTCAAAACCCTATTCCACACCAAGGAGTGATAAATACCCAGTAGGAGATGCATCCTGCCCCACCACAGATGGGACAATATCAAAACTCTGGAAATCCAACGGATCATAATATCCTCCTCACTAGTGAAGAAGAAATCCTTATACAAACACACAGTCATCAATACAAAGAGCCCCCTGAATCTGCTCCCACCACTTTGGAAGTAACTCCAACTAAAAATGGATAACCACTAATGATTCCATGCCCTAACATTGAACCCCCCATTCGCATTCCTCGCATCCCATTACAACAGAATGTCAACAACCCCTAGACTAGGGAAGCACACAATTATAGTCTGGTTTATGAGTTGGCGCAGTCTACTGCAGCCATGTCAGTCTTGGAGGTCCTCCAAACCTTCCCCACGCATTGGAAATCATTTCTTTCTACCTTGGGGGTAGTCGACCTAGCTGATACTAGACTCATCACATTCAATCTAGATTATGGGGAACCTTGCCTCCCCACTTTGGTATCTTTCCAGATATTAGTTAAAATTCGGAACATAATGGTTCATCGATGTATCATTGATGAAGGTGCATCCACGTGCATCATGTCCAAACTTTTATGGTAGAAACTTGGCTTTCCTGAGCTAATCCCATCCACCATCACTTTGAGAGCCTATGATGGATGACCATCCTATCCTGAAGGGCTCTTTCAAAATGTCTCCATTGAACTCGAGGGAAAAACCATCCTTATCGACATTGAGCTTATCAATGACCCCCTCGATTACAGCATCTTGTTTGGATGTAGCTACATGTATGCTATGAAGGTTGTGTCCCCTTCTGTGTTTCAAACAATAATGTTCCCCCACAACGGGAATATCATCACCATTGACCAAGTTTCACATTACGAGCCTAACCACTCCTCCAACATCAATAACATCTCATCTCTTGTCTTCACTAGTGTCGATGCATATCCACTCATGGATATGGGCCCCGAAATTTTCAAGGACCCATCCTTGCTAGTTGCATACCATGGAGCACCACCGCTCATACATCCCTCAGCACAAGTGTGTGTCATATCTTTGAATGGAAATGAAATTAAAGATCCCATCCCTCCCACCGAGGCTTCTCCACTCCAGGACATCCCTCTCATGGAATAAATCCTACCTCAGAAATCCCCTGAGAATCCCATGCCACCACTTATCCCCGATCAAATCCCAGTTTGGGAGACAATCCCCCAAGAAATTACTCAAATTATGTTCTTCTACCCCCCACCGAGAGTACAAGATTTTCAGGTCGCCACAATGCTTACCCTTCCCAACATGGTTCTCTCCATTTCGGTATGGTATCTACACCCACTCGTGATGGTTCCTCAGCCATCCCTCCATCACCAAATAGAGGGAATCCCAATGTATATTCTCATACTAACTCCAACGACACTACCCTCACCCCCACTTTCCAGCACTGTTGCTAAGACTGGGGGTAGACAAAAGAAGAAAGAGCCCGCCACTCCACTTCCTCCTAGAATTCAACCTCCTTGCGCACTCTGCGAGCGAGAGGTACACCCCACAAATAGATGTCCCTCTCTCTCCAAGTTACGCAATTTGATCCAACTCCCTCGAGCAACCACACTGCTCGTCGCTTCAACAGACACACCTACTACTACCATTGTGTCCCCTACTCATGGCAATAAAGGGTTGCGAACAAACTTTACATGTGCCATCTGTTTAGAATATGGCCACTACACTCATCATTGCCCTTTGTTACCTCATTTTCGATAGACACTAACAGTAGTACACCAAAAATTTCAACAAGATCCCTCTCCACCCACGTCATCTAATACCCACATCACTAACATCCATTATGTCATGACCTTAGTCAAGAAATAGATGAGGTTCCCTTGCTCCCTTTGTGACTCACTTGATCATTTCACATACCAGTGTCATACAATCATTGAATACAGGCATCGTCACATGGCCCTTATTCAAGATCTTCCAAACACTGCACTCCCTGTGATACAAGTAATTCCACCTATTCCTTCTCCAAATATTGACCCCATCACTCCCCTAAACCCGAGTCACTTCCCACTCCTCCATGGTTCACAGATAGATTGTCTGAGGATTTTCCACCAAATCCCCCCAATTCTCTAGTTCATTTCCCTCAGGAAATATTACCCCCGCCCATAGTTCACAACCCACAATGTATGAACATCTAGTTTATGTCAAGCATGCCATCACACCATCATTGCGATACCCCCTCTCCATCTTCACCAACTAAAGACCATTACATGGTGACTGTCACCAATGTTACTTCCCCAGATCCCAAATATTCTCACATTTTCCACTACAACGAAGATATCCTAGAGGAAATAACTACCCCCGATCGCCCATGCAATGTGCTCCATCATCAAGCGCTCTTTCTCTCACAAGAAGCCTTTACCCCTCCAAGTCAAACCTCTATATGCGCAATTGAAACAAAGTGTTTCATTCCAATTGGGCATATAGACTAGTTCAAGATCCCTATCCCTACCCCTGATGCTTTTGAAGAAGGAAACTTAGCCAATATTTCCCCCACTTTCAAAATTGACATTTCCATCAAACCAGGGATCATAGAAGAAATCACCATTGGCGCCGCATGCTTCCCTGAGGAACTCACAACTTATAAAGCTCTCTTTTAGGAATACCGAGATATTTTTTCCTAGTCATATATAGAGATACCCGACCTCAATCCTTCTATCGTCAAACATCGCATCAACACATGGCCAAATATCACCCCTGTATGTCAAAAGAAACACCCACTGCACCCATCCAAAGCCACTGCTATCAAAGCCAAAATCAACAAATTACGCATTGCGGGGTTCATATACCCTATCGCTTACACATCATGGGTCTTCAACCCCGTCCCTGTTAACAAAAAATAGGGCACCATTCGCGTATGCACCGACTTTCGCGATCTCAATCATACTTGTCCCAAAGGAAGCTTCCCAACACCTTTCATCGACCAAATCATTGATGACTATGTTCACCATGAGGTCTTTTCCTTCATGGATGGGTTCTTTGGCTACAATCAAATCCAAATCCATCTAGCAAACCAGTATAAGACTACATTCACTACCCCATGGGGTACTTTTTCTTATTGTGTCATGCCTTTTGGACTCAAAAATGAAGATGCGACATTCCAATGGGCCATGAATTACGTTTTCCATGACCTCGCTCTCATTATTCTCGCTTATTTGGATGACCTCACCGCTTGATCCAAGAAACAAAATCAACATCTAGATGACTTATGGGTCGTCTTTCAACGATGTCGACAGTACAATATCTTCTTTAACCCTCTCAAGTGTGTATTTTGCGTCACCATCGAATGGCTCCTTGGGTTCATCGTCTCCCAACATGGTATCACAATGGAGGCCCTCAAGGTCCAACCTATCACAAAAATTCCACCACCTAGGAATTTGTGCCAACTGTAGAGCCTACAAGGCAAAGCCAACTTTTTACGACACTTTGTCCCAGATTAGACCGCTTGCACACATGGTTTAATTCACTTATTGTGCCATGATATCCCATTTCAATGGGACGAACATGCCCAAACCTCTTTTGATGATTTAAAAGAAACACTCTCCAACACCCCTTTGATTAGTTCTCCTGACTATGATTGTGATTAAATCCTCTACTTATCGGCCTCAGTCGTCTCAGTAGCAGGATTTCTCTTCCAACTAGGGGATGATGGTCGCGAGCATGTTATTTATATATTAGTAAAAACCTTTCAGGACCACCCCTAAAGTACAACCATGAAGAAAAACTCTCCCTTGCATTTGTCCTTACATTCCAGAAACCATGTCATTATATATTGGGTCACACTACCAAAGTCGTGGAAGATTCCAATCCCATGCAGTACTTTCTTAGTCGACGACAAATTAATGGTAATTTTGCCCAGTTTTCAACTCCTAAAGGAAAGAAAGCACTTGTTGTCACGAAATCATCACGACATTCCCGTTCGAAACTATAATTTCACCTGTCAACACAAAATTTCCTGACGAATGCCTCTTTTACATCCCCTCGGATGACCCCTCGTATGGCGACCTCCTTGTCTACCTTCTAACATAGAAGTTTGGGACTCATCTCTCACAAGACGATCATCGACGCATTCACCACCAATCCCCTCACTACCTCTTCATCAATGACATTTTCTATCGTCATGGGTTCGACACCATACTCCGTCGATGTTTGACCATCGATAAAGTTGATCAAGTCTTGAATGATTGTCATAGTGGTGCTTGCGGTGACCACCTCTCAGGAATGTCCACCGCCCAAAAAATCATTCGTGCTAGATACTTCTGGCCCACATTGTTTCATGATTGCATCCACGCTATTAAGTGATGTGACAAATGCCATATTTATGCAAACAAAGCATGAGCACCACCAACTCTTCTACATCCAATCATCACTGTCGACCCCTTATGCAAATGGGGCATAGAATTCATGACTTGCAATCCACCATCTAGAAATGGACACAAGTACATCATCATGGCAGTAGATTACTTTACCAAATGGGCCAAAGCCGTGCCTAACTTTAACAACACCGCTGATATAGCAATGCATTTGTTTTTCAACCACATCATTACCCGCTTTGGAGTACCACTACAGCTAGTCCCTGATCACAGTAAACATTTCAAGAATCAGATCTTCGTTGAACTCTCCTCAAGGTCAGGCTTCTCCCATGAGTTCGCTTCCCTATACTACCCTCAATCCAATGACCAGGTAGAAGTTGTTAACAAAGTCCAGTGACCAGGTAGAAGCAAGTACTTGGTCTTCAAAAACTAGCGTAACCCCTTTAGGTATATGATCTCAAATGGAATGTAATCATTCCCTCTGAATCTCAATTGCATATCCCAGTCACACCCTATGACTTCTACCTTTAGGATCCTCACACCTAGCTCTACAATACTCTCATCTCCACTGCATTTCAGTACTGTCACCCGGTAGCACTCTTCCCCACATGCGTTGTCCCATTCATAGTCCCCCTTGGAACTTTGACACTCATGCTGCTTTCAACTCCTAGGGATGGGAGTCCTGATAGTCATACGCATTTTTGAGAATCAACCACATACTCCTTCTCCTCATTTTGCTAGCTTTCCCAAAGGACTCCCAGGTTATCTCCTCATGGTTCTATTTTGATTGAACCTGCACAGTATCATTAACCCTCCATTTCATCCACAATAAGTTTTCCCATCTGTAGATTTCCCTCCATTAATTTACCTCATACAGAAACCCACCCATGGCCCCCCCACCCTCCACTAATTCTCCATGCAACTTTCACCCTCACAGACCAAGACATATTGCACTAGGGCACTCATTTTTGTATCTGTACCCTCATCCCAAATTATTCTTTATTCAGTTGGTAGTTTTAAAAATCCTTTGTTTCCAACATTTACATATCCTTTTGTTGTCTCCCTTGGAAACTTTATTTTTCTAGAAAATCCACCCATGTCACCCTTGGTTGGGGAATTCATTATTTGCTACTCCTGTTAACATCATTCATAAAACCCGAGTATACCATAATCTGCGTACCCCTGATCTCTTATTTTGCCCACTTTGTCCTGCCTCTGGCGCAATTTAAATCCATTACTATTCATCCCCCTGACGCTAGATCCAGTTTCACGGTTGCTGCCGATCATCATTCCCATATACCCCCAATCAAGGGCATTCTTGAGTCTCCCCACACCTTGAATTTGTCCATGTTCCTTATCAGTTCTTGATCTTATCCAGTGGATTTCATGAAGCCCTTTTTTCTTCATGGAGTCACGTCTCCCTCTCTGTCGACATCAACACAGTTTCCAGAAGGGAGACTATATCTTTACTTTCATTACCTTTACAATGAGGAGTCTTGGACGACACAGAGAGAACCACCATTGCTCTCTAATGTCATTGACCCCCATCACATTCGATGTCAACACACTCTCATGTTATGGTGGGTCTTACTATGTGACTATTGCAGTTATTTTATACTAGATGAAGACCTCTAAATTTGTTAGGCCATCAATCCCTACGAGTCATCGACACTTCTTACATGTGTCCATTCCTCTGTTCATAGTATGTTTACCATCATAATTGGCATCTGCCATTATCAAACTGCCCTGGAGGGCACTGCAGTTATCTACATCAACATACAGCTCCAGTTACTGTCATACATTTTTGAGTTACATGACATGAGCATGGGGCATGCCTGCCTCATTTGTATACAAATTTTATTTTCCCTTACCTAGCGAAAGATTTGGGTCCCATAGGTTCCCCTCTCCCTCCAATGGATTGGTCTTGCAATTCCTATCAACACTCTTCCTTACAATGGTACTCTTAGTAGAAGAAACATTGATGTATTCCATCCATACATATGCTCCTAACCTCACACATCAAGGGGCATCTATTATCACTAAAATTTCATCTGCAAATGGTTACATGAATACCATATATACAAACACCTATTAGTTCACTTGCAACACCAAGAAAGCATTTCCAAGAGGAAAAAACTATACAAATGGTCAAAAAATTAACATGCACCAAAACACTAAAGGAGGCACGTGCACGTGCGCAGGCCACAGAATCCAGAAGAGCGCACATGTGCTCAATGCACGACAGTGTACAAGAAAAGTTGCACACACATGTGAACAATGTATTTATGGTTCTTTTCGCCCCCCCCACCCACTTCTAGACCAACTCCCAACTTGATTTGACCCCCAAATCCAAGCTGAATCTGAGTGGGGGGTTGGTCAAAGACCTAAAGGTGCCCTAAAGGGCCCCTTGTTCACACCAAAGACTAGTTGGATATTACCTCGAAGACAAGATATAAAAGGATTACATGGTTTCACTACTAATTCAAGAATCTCATTGTATTGTTATGATGCCTCTATTCTCCTACAAGAAACCTCTTTTCTTATTGGAGCATACTAGGATCATCTCATTAGGCTATTCACCTCACCTCTTGAGGGAATAAGCTTGGATTTCCTCACCATTTTCTTTCTAGTTTACCATTTGTAAGAAGAGCTCTCACATAGGGGATTCAAGATCCCTCCCAAGGAAGAATAGGGGATCCATAAGTCCCCCCTTTCTCCATGGTGTTTTCCCATTAATATACTTCTCCATTGATGGCATGATTATTGGTCATTTGTTTGATTGGTTTTGGTTATAATTTCCTTATGCATTTTAGTTTTATTTATTTAGTTATTTATTTAGTTGTTGTTAGCTTAGTTGTTTGTTTATTTCATGTGATTGGGTCGTTTGATTCATACACTAACCTATGTCTTGTCTAGCAGACCCAACTAGACTTGCAAGTGCCCTTATTTTACTCATTCAAGTGGTGAAAAGGACACAACAGACCCAAAAGAGTTTGAGGCAAGATATTGAGCATTCACTATAGACCGAGTTGTAGTAATGATAGGTTCCTCTGGCACTACAACCATCATGGTTGCATGATTTGAAGGGGTTCCATTAACTATAGTGGGTGTATGAGTCGAAGGGCTCCGAGTGTCCTGAAGACTAGGTTCAGTACTCATCCTTGTAGAATCACAAGTCTGAATGGTGGATGTGTGTGTACCACTCCTAATAACTCTATGCCTTTTAGAAGGAAAAGACTCGAAATCTGGTGGTAAATCTAACAAACGTCATGACTGGTGGGGATGATGTTCAAACTCCACGATGACTTAAGACTCTAAAGATGAAAAATCAATCCTAAGGCCAACTAGTAATCAAAGAGCACACCAAAATTCAAATGACCAGTATGCATACAAACAGGGTAAAGTGGCCAAGAGTGGCCTCCCTCGCTAAAGAAGGTATGTCTCACCCAAGAGGGCCTGAGGCTCCCTACTAAAGATTGGAGGTAACATAATCAGTTATAAGGGCCCTCGTGGGCTTAACAACCAGTCGGTCAAATCCCCCTAGAGAGGTAATCCTCCATAAAGGTTGTGTGTTGTCTGACCCTTATCTGACCCAGGGTACGTGCATAATAACCCTTGCAAGTAACTTATGTGGCACCTAAGTCAAGAAACTAATAAACCAATGTATAACCGATGGACGAGAGAGCAGTCGTAAGTCAGGTCCATCGTATGGGTGGGGTAGCAAAGCCTGAAACCTTGAAAGTACCACCTGTCACGGATGTAAAGGCACTAGCAAGATCCCCATATACAAATAGATCCCCAGAAATATCTCTGACGCTAAGAAGGTATCGGGGGGATATCCTTTCAACCGACCTCACATGACCTTATGATTAACTTTGGTGTGAGTGGATCCTCCTGATATTAAAAATTATACAATGTATTTCTCCACTCCCTTTCTCAGACACATATGTTGATTTAATTGCCTTGGAGAAGTTTACTCACAAAATCCTATTCCAAGGCACTAAATCCTAAGCTAGTTTGTGCACCCTAGAAAATAAAATTGTGACTAATCAATTTTAAATTATAGTGTTAATTTTAATGGTCATGATTACCCAAAAAGGTATGGTAGTGAAACTCATGATGTTATGACTCTGCAAGGAAAGTAAATATGAAAATAATGCAAAGTCCTAACTTTAACTTTCAATGAATGATATGCTTCTAAAAACCAACGCAATTTTCAATTTCAACTCTGCAATTTTGAAGTAAACAATGCAATCTTTCATTACATGCACTAAGATAATGACAAGGACTCAAAAGACCAAAATGCCAAGCAATGAAAAATGCCTTTTTTTTTTTTGTATTTTCAATATAATAAAAAATGAAAATGCATGGACTAAAAAGAAACTTGCGATATAAATGCTACTATGTATAGAAAGAGATAACTCAAGCAGGATACCAAGCAACAAAACACCCAACCCAATGTACAAGGACAATCAAAATGAAAATATGATGAGAAAGAATCCGCCCAGAAATTCAACTAAAGATAGGTTTCCTGTCATCCCACATGCACTTAACAGGCACTTACAGAGACCCAAGAAGGCTCAAAAAACATCAAATCCCACCCAACAACCACCAGACCAAGAAAACAAGCAAGAAAAACTGATGTACGTGATTGTTTAGGCAAATAGAGTGTATATATGCATCTTGTAGAGGGACAACCTACGTATGTACATGACTATCAAGGAAAAAGGCTCGTATATGTTTAAAAAAAACAAGGCCAGGCAAGGGAGAATGTTTAAAAGTCAGACCCAGAGTGAACACAAGATTTCAAGCAATGATGTGATAAGAAACACAATAGGAACGAGAGCAATATAAGGAGAAAAATACTCCAAACCCTAAGAAAGAATATTCAATCCCTAGTATGGTCACCAATTCTATTATGAGGAAAATCTCTCTATGGCTAGGGTAAACCACAACAGACAGAAATGATTGCAGAAATCAACTCTCTTCTTAAGTATGATACATAAAAAAATATGCTAGCAAGATAAGATAATAGGCCTACCTCGTCTGGACGTTCGATGAAATCCACCATTGAGCACTTGACCCAAAGCAATATTCCCGCAACTAGTCCTCAACAACCAAACAAAGAAAGCATATGGTGATATTATATAATGTTAACACATTCAATAGCATAATTCATTAATAAACATGACAAATACGCCCATGGAATAGTAATTTAAATATTTGCAAGATATCAAATGGATGGGAAAAGAGTATTTCTATTAATATATGATCCATAGAAGTGAAAATATTACAAACTTTCATGTCGGTACGGTTTGGAACCGAGAAACTAAGTTCCTTCCAGCTGGGCCTCCACCACTTCAATCCTCCACCAAAGGCAAGCTCATAAGAGAGAAACAATGAGGTTCTCAATCAATAAGGGAAGAGCTTGGGAGATGAACATTGTGTTCAGACTTAAAGGACAAAGGGATGTAGACTCAATATGAAGTAAATAATTCTTCCAGAGTAACTTTGCTCTCAAAGTTGAATTCTTTCTCCTCTTTCCATAGCTCGAAAATGGCCCATTTATAGCCTTCAAAATGGAATGGAATGGCCAAGTCAGAACGTTTGCAGTATATTGAAGGCCAAGGATCAGAGATCTCCTGTCTTGACATGGAAACCCGACACTAATTTTCATTTTCTGGCACAAATTTCGATGTACGTGGGCTGCAGTGGAGCATCCTGTGTATACGCATGATGCATAGTAGGCAAGATGCATACGTGTGGAAAAATATTTATTTTTAGCTCTGCATTTTACAAACAGGGATGATAAGTCTGCATGAGGAAATGGAAAAAGGCCTTCTGTGCAAGATTGCATAGGGTGAAACAAATCTCGCTTTAACAATGTGCAGTATTGTGAAGTTGTCTGATATCCATTTCATTATCAAGACAAGGAATGTATTCTGGACCAGATGAAACATTGAAAAGTTTGCAGTTGTATTGATTCCCTAGATCTCCATTACTTTTTTCTTTCTATTCCTTCTTTGATTCCCTTGACTCCTCACCATGTTCGACCTACTTGCTAGTTTTCATGTCCACCAAGAACTTTTGATTTGTAGTCCAATCCTCAAACTGGGAAGATTATTTCTCATCATTTGAGTTGGATATTGCTTGCTTAACCCTTTCTCTCTTGGCTTCAGCGTCATGTGTCTCCCAATCCCCTGATTCAACTTTGTTTTTCTTCAGAATCTCAAACTGTGTAGCATTAGGCAATGTTTCATCCAACTTGGAAGCCATAACCTTCTCTTATTTTCCAGGCTGTCCATTTTCATTCAGATCTACTACATCCTCCTCAGTCTGGCCACCCCCACTTTCACCGCCATCATCTTCAACCTTTCCTAATAAACCATTATTAATCTTTTTTTTATCCCAATCCTTATCTTTGTTATCTAATTTCTCAACAATATTTATATCAGCCTCTTTATTCACACCTGCAATC
>ML779253.1:595005-646209 GCA_009831015.1 Picea engelmannii | reverse complement strand
GCTGGACAATCTAAGAGAAAGTGCTTTTCATCTTCAACCTTCTTAGTGTCACAAAGGTGACACACTCTTTCATCCCAATTGACCAACTCCCAGTTTCACTATGGAGCTCGTGAGAATTTGTTCTTATCTTAGCAATGTTTATTTTTTTCTTTACATTTGGCAAAACAGATAGATAATTTTGATCTTCTAGATTAGGGTTGATTACATCTTTATAATACCTTAATTTTCTTTTTTCCTCTAACTCTTTATCACACCACATTTTTTCCTTAAATTTTGATTTGACGTTTTGTTTAATAGTATCTTTAATCTACAAAATGGTTTCTTCCATTATTCCCCAATAGTTTAGCCAAGATTGGGTGTCTTTATGCCATCCTCGCTTGAGTCGATGGTGGTTATGACTTGATTTGGAAGCAATTTTAGGTAGCCTCTTGTCTTCCATGTTGTTTAACTTGTTCTTATACATTAGGTATCTAGTCATAGCCATGCTCTCAATAGGGGAGAGACTAGTTTCTATGAGGAGGATGGGATAGGGCATATTTCCTTTAATTTTGAGATTATAGGTTATAAAACTCTTTTGTATTTTCTCTATTTTTCTCCAGGATTCACGAGAGATACTACAACCCCATACTTCAATCCATAAAGAATAATAGGTGTAACAAGAGTCTCAAAGAGGAGTTTCTTCTTATCCCAACTCCAAAGTTCAGCTGATTTACAATTGTTTTCAAGTCCATAATAAGCTTTCCATCCCCCAATAATCCTTTTCTCAATGCTATAATTCCAATTAAGGTTTTCGTGAATATCAATTCCAAGATATTTGTATGAATTCACTTCCTCCAAGTTGTTGTTCTCATATACAAAGGTATCATAAGGGATCTTATTGGATTTAATAATCATGACCTTTGTCTTATCAGTATTAACAGTCATACCCATATTGGAGCAAAAATCCTTGAGGATTCTTAGTTGGTTTTCAAGATCATGGGGACTCCTTCCCATAAGAACAATATCATCAGCATAAGGAAGAATATTGATGACTATACCAGTGAGTGTAGGGCCGACACAATTGGCTTTTTCCAAACATTCTTCTAATTTATCAATGTATATGCCAAAAAGGGTAGGGGACAAGGGACAACCTTGTTTGACTCTGATATTGCAGTTAATCTCTTTTGACCAGCCCTCGGTGTTTTTGAACTTAACAATAACGTTCTTATACATCCTTATTGCAACAACCCTCAACTCGAGAGGCACTTTTATCTCTTCCAACCTATTCCAAAGGTTTTTCCTAGGAACCATGTTAAAAGCTTTCCTAAAGTCAACAAAACAACAAAAAAGATTGGTTTTAGTATTGCGAAACTCCTCTGCAATGATCCTAAAGGTAACAAGATGGTCCACAGTTGAATGATATCTCCTAAACCCAGCCTGAACTTTAGCTCTTTTACCGTGACTTTCTATCCAAATGCTAATCTTCTTTTCCAAAATGATTCCATAAAGCTTGGCTAAAATCGGGCTAATCATAATGGTCCTATAATTAGAGGGAATGTTTTTATCTCCATTTTTAAAAATAGGAACAATAAGGCTTTGCGTCTAGGGTTTAGGGAAGACCTGCTTGACTGCTAAATTGAAGAGCTTGTGTATGTGAGGGATAAGGATTGGCCCTCTCATTTTAAAAATTTCATCTTGGTATCCTTCAATGTCCTTAGCTTTCCCATTTGTGAGCCGCTTAACCTTGAACTCTATGTCATCTAAAGAAAAAACTTCTTCCTTTCTAGGGACAATAGGAATGGTGTCCATGGAATTAGGGAACTCGTAAAGACATTTAATACATATTCTTAATCATTAATCCTACTTAAACTATACTAAACACAACACAAATAAAAATGTTAATATGAAACCAATTCTATTATACTCATGCAAAATGAAACCAGGGATAGGATTGCCATCACCCTTACAAAATCCATTTCAATATTTACTTCACCCTTACAAAATCAATTTGAACATTTGTTAATTTATGACTTGGTAAAAGAGAATTCGTCCAGGAAAACATTATAAGATATATAGACGTAGGGCATAGAAAAGCCAAAATTTCTTGGTTTCAAATGCCCTTGACATCCCTGATAATGGTTTTGTCATTTTCCTCGATAAGGCTTCCCAATAAGAATTTGATTTATTTATTTTTAATAAGTTTTTTATTAAACGATAATTATACCTTTCTAACACCTACATTACAAAAAATTAAGATATAAACAGATCTTACAAATTAGTAGACAGTTAGTTTCCCATGTAACTCGATAACAAAGAATCCAATAATAAATACAATGTGGAAATCAGATACAAAACCTGTTCCGCTGAAATTGTATATAGGATATTTGCCAAATTGGTGAGCAAAGAACCTGTCATTTCTATTTACGTCATTAGTTTTCACACAAGATATATCACATTTTCTCTCTCCAACAAAATAATGATTTGGTGATCTCCTCTCTACCCTTCTATTCAAAGGAAACATACTTTTATCTACTGACCCAATACAATTTTGTTCATCTCGGCCAAAAAATGGACATGCCTTTTACTTTTCTCTCCTAGGAGAAAGGTCAAGTTTGTAAACAACATGTCAGCACCATCTCCATTTAGGGGTCAACAAAAAGATGATGCATAATGATTAATAAAATTGTTTTAGTGTGAGTAGCTAGGAAATGGTTAAGAACATGTATTGTTTTTTGGAGGTCACAGGTTAAAATCCATATGGAGTAGGGTATGTACATCTATGTAGACTTTAACAGTCAAATAACTGCATTGAAGGGTCCTTGTCCCACAAACAAGGGGATATCATACACCAATTTGGTATCTGACTTGATCGTGACCTTAAAAATAGATTATTATTATTATAATAAAAATTGAAGTGTTGATAATGATTAATGTATTTTTTGCACAAGTAACAACAAAGTTTCAAATATCAAAATCATAATCATAGAAAAAAGAGCATTAGAAAGAAAATCAACCTCACAGTTAGGGAACCAACATAATTGCATACTCAACTATTTTGATAACTAACAAATAACATGGCAATCTAAAACAAAGTAATAGTCCCTGTAAACATTTGAATGTCTATTTGGGACATTCCAAATCTTTTTCCCTTTTGTTTGTTCTATGGACATGGTCCCTCTCTTCTCGACAATCTCAATTATTGGAGAAAACATATCCGACTCATCTTTTCAAAGGATCCAAACAATTTTTTGTCAACTAGATATTGTTTATGTTGATGATATTTATACTCAGGAAGTGAAACTAAAATTATGATTCACAAGATGTGTTGAATCTCCACAAGGCCATATCAAGGAAATAAGCAATAAGTGGGCCTTTAGAAAACTTGATCCAACATTTGCTTTGTGTTTTATTTTTTTAATTTGTTGTGTTTTCCAAACTAATTATACATCAAAAGATACTAAAATAAAAAAGAAATTGAGCCCAAAGTCCCATTTATTAAGTCACTTTTCTTGACCTTGAGGTGGCAGGGACTATAATCGGTATGCCATTTTTTCCTATTTCATTTAACATAAATCAATGTTTTTAAAATCTTTTAATCTAGGTTCTCATAATGGCTCATAAATGAGATGTTTTATTTTTTCCTAGGACTTATTTTTGTTTGTCAAGTGGTTCCAAGTGTTAATTGACCTCGAGAAAAATGTCATTTATCAATACATTTGTTATATTTCAAGTTAGACTCACAAATGTATTAATTCTATCTCTCAGTTAATATGCTTTCCCATACATTTTCTTTTATCAAGTTTTCTCATACAATAAACTTCTGGCTATGAGAGTGCCTATGTCTTGACCCGTGTGGCTGTTGGAATCAAGATTGCCTATACTTGACCACCTTCACAACACCAACTTAACAATACTAATCTACAAATGAATATCCTTTGCAAATCAATTCTAACAAATATAATCAGCAAATCAATTTTTCAATCAACGGGTTAGGGAGCCATAATAGAGCGTTTGGTGAGATACTTATTACTAGAAAAACATTATTCAAATCTTTCTCTATTGCTTGTTTGTAACGATCCTATTGTTATGACTACAAGCGACACACGCAAGTGCAATTTTTTGTTTTTTAAAGAAGGAAGGTGACAACGACAACAGTTAAACTGCACAAGTTGACGATGAACAAAATGCACGTAGATCAGGCAATGGACAACAAAGACTCAACACACTAGCGCATCAAGCATTTGGGTGAAACATGCAAAAATCAAAGGCATATAAAATCGACTACCTACCTGACACAACCAAGACAACACCTACAACATAAAGGACAACATCAACTTGACACAACAACTTTGACAACCAGTAATATAAACTTCTACGACGTGCAAACCAACGCATTGAGGAATTAAAGAATCAAGTACCAAATCAAAATCAATGAACAATGCCCACATCAGGAAGCACAGACTCCGGCCAGGTTATCATTCACCTCTATCCATCGAGACGTGCAATATTCCCTCATCAGGAATCATGCCATCACTAAGCCATGGGCATGACAGTAATCAAGATGCAACATGACACATCTAGACCAATAACCCAAGAAAATTTCAACGTGCTAGGAGACTGAGTTAACTGTCAAACCACATGACAACTAACCCAAGCAACCAATCGAAAAGTCAACTAGACACAAGGGAAACTAACGACTATAAAATTCATACAACACATTAAATTCCTTGTGCAACAATTCTATTGCAAACATACATCAATCTGTACACATTAAAATAATTATTATCAAACAATTAGTTCATTGTAGCTAATTTCCAATTCCAGATATTCGATAAGTATTTTCCTAAGGAGGAATTTGCTATCTTTTAAACAGAAACAATATAATAAAATTGCTATCTATTAATTATGTATTTGTCTATTAGTAAACCTACCTCTAGCAATGCTGTCAATGTCCCATAATAATATTTATGTCCATTGCTAATCATGTGCTATTAATGTTGTATAACCATGTGCTATCTATTAAGAAGAAATCAATCAATAAAGCCATGTGCTAACTGTCAACAACCAAGTGATCGTTTTCCATTAATAAAGAATTAACAATAAAAAGGAAATGACAGGGAAATAAGAATATAATTCGTTGTCTAAGGGATTAATCATATATAATGTTGTGTAGATAAGAAACGTTCTGTATCATATAAAAATATGATGTCGATTATATATGTAAAATTTGTTGTCTATTTTATATAAGGACATTGTCGAGGATTTGTTGTCCATTAAAAGGATTTAACCATTATATATATATATATATATATATATATATATATATATATATATATATATATATATATATATATATATNTTATCATCAAGGAATTCATCAACTCGTTGTATAAATATATAGTTGTCTGGTAATCAAGGAAATAACCAGATTGTTATCTAATAAATCACTATCCACCATGATGTCTAATAAAATAAACGGTGTCCAACATATGAATTTGCAGTCAATATGTATTAACACCGTAGAGTAAATTTGCAGACAATTATGTATTGAATCGCAGAGTAAAATTCACAGTCAATATGTAATAAAATGACAGAGTAAATTCATAGTCAATAGGTATTAAATCATAGAGTAAATTCACAGTCAAAATGTATTAAATCATAGAGTAAATTCGCAAGAAATCTGGATGCAAAATTTGTGCAATATATATCGTTGTCAATAGAGTATGAATCGCTATCCAAACTCAGAGTATAGTAATCACTGTGCATTATTGTATCGCTGTCAATAGAGTATAATAACATTGTGCATTATATCATTGTCAATATATATCATTGTGCATTATATCACTGCCGATAGAGTATATAATTGCTATCCAAACTGTCAATAGAGTATAAATCGTTGTCTAATAAAAGTAATAATTCTAAACCATTACACAAGTAAAAAAGTGCTACCATTACACAGTAAAATGCCACCATGTACACAGTAAAAATGCCACCATTTACACAATAAAAACACCACCATTTACAAAGTAAAAATGCCATCATTTACATAGTAAAAATGCCACCATTTACACAGTAAAAGCACCATCATTTACATAGTAAAAACACCATCATTTACACAGTGAAAACGCAGAGGTGATCATAAAAAATGTTGAGATTATTAGGGAAAATCGTTGGGAGAAATAAATAACCAAACGCGAAGGTGATATTAAAAATGCAGAGAGTATTAAGTTGTTCACATAGAGAAACAAAGAAAGAATCTGAAGATGTTTTTCCCAATCTAGCCCTGGGTAATTCATGGAGTAAAAGTTGTGTAGCAATTCAATGTAGAATTGGCAATAAAAATGTTTTTCCCCTTTTTGCCAGGAGCCAAGGAATTCATGGATTAATCCTTGAGAGATTAATCATTCTAACCACATAGATAATCAATCACAATAAAAAGAAAAAAGATAAATGTTCCAAGATGAACCTTTCGCAAAACACAGAGATAACCATCCAAAAGAATGCCGAGACATATCATTCAACATAGAGATTTATCATTCAAGAAAACACATAGATGATATGCTAGGAAATCGTAGAGATGAATCGATTTGATATGAATCCAACAAAATGAAGAGATACTCAATCACCAGAAGGGGCAAATATTGGGGATAAATCATTAGAGAAAAACACAGAGATAAGTAAGGGATAGATGTCTGGGAGAAGTATTTATCCTTCACTCATCATCTATGCACAGGAAAGTAGGGGATTTGAATCTATAGGTCTTTAAACATCGAAGTGACGACTATCGATTCGACTCTTGATCAACTGCTCAAGCACGGACTAATGACTAAAGAGATAAGGGAAAAACACAAATTTCTTCGTAATAATCAAATAAACAAATACATAAAAGTCATAGAAATCAGGGTTTCGGTTCGCAAAGGGAATCAATTCAAAATGCAGTGAGCGTAAGGATAAGATGACTTGAAGTTCATTGATTATAAAGCGTTGAGTAAAAAATAATATTTACACAATAGAAGTATAGTAATGAAAGCGCAGGAACAATATTAAACTACCATTCAAAAATATATGCATGTGTACCGTAGCCAAATGCAAAAGCTCCGAGTCACTTTCTCGTACGCGATCCATCTAGCTCTCGCTTGCCGACCAATGTGACCTCACCGGTACCTCCCAACCAACGCTAGGGGTACTCTTCTTCCCCCTGAGCTCCCCGAGCCAAAAAGGGGCCATGCACACAATACCAGAGAACAACTAGGACCCAACTCACCTCGCAAGGTCGAGCTACCACTTGTTACCCAAGCTGGGTATCCCAACTCCCACAAGAGAAAGTTCAGTCAAGGAAAAATTCAGCAGTGTAACGTTACACATAAAGATTCGATCCATACTCCTCCTCCTTCATCCTTTTTATAGAGTTTTTAAGTAATTAGTTTCCCAAATTCTCCTTAAATTCCTTTTTCATAAATTTTAATTAGGAAAAAACCTCCCCGTACACATGTCACCCATCCCCTAGTTGCACCAGAAAATTAATTTTATTAATTATTTAATTATTCCTATTTCCCTCACCCACCTAAAAACATTCCTAAAAACACTCCTTGGTGTCCCAAAATTCCCTTACAAATCTTAAATGACTTACGCCTTACTTAATTCCTAGTTGAGTTCATAAATAGCAAGTTCCCAAGGCAAGATTCCTTACTAAGTTAGACATTCAACTTTTTCTTTACGTTTCCCCTTTTTCTTTAAGTTTCCTAATTCTTTTAAGTTTCTCTCCTTTTCCTTTTTAACTAAAAATCAATTTAGCAAGGGTAGATAAAACAACCATTTACCCCTTTTTCTTTTGAACTAAAAATTAAATTAGCATATGTAGATAAAACAACCATTTACCCTTTTTCTTTTTAACTAAAAATTAAATTAGCATATGTAGATAAAACAACCATTTCCCTTTTTAAAATTTTAATCCTCCATAATAATTTGATTTTAATAAAGTAATTTGAATTTCTTACCCTGCCTTATTGTTACATGTTTAATTATTATTATTATTATTTTTTACCGCAACTGCTACTTAGACCTAGGTTTTAATTTCTCTAGGTTGGGTGACATTTTTAATAGGGATTTTTTTTTTAAATATTGCTTATAACATCATTCAATTTACGATGGTCTAGGTTTATTCACTCACCAGTTAAAATTATGACGTGCCCTTCAAGACACACTAGGTGCTCCAGGGGTGCCACTCGCCTCTTTTTTTTTTCCTTGCACGACGTGCCCTTCAGGACACACTACGTGCTCCAAGGGTGCCACTCAACTCTTTCCATTTTCTTTGCACGACGTGCCCTTTAGGATGCACTACGTGCTCCAAGGGTGGCACTCGCCTCTTGACTGACTTTGGTAGATGTCAAAAATCCCTGGAGTCAATACTCCACCAGGTGATGTTGTGGGAGACTGAGGGCCTCTAAGGAATAAGGCCCTTTCCTTATTGTGCACCCCTTAGAATCATCGTGAGCGATTGTCGCAGTCTTCCCTTATGAAATCCTAGGCCTTCTTGAACTAGGTAATTGTTAACCTATAGTTTGAGCCACAGAGGGAGTGCTAGTAGGCTGTGGTAGGGTTTCTCCCACACCTCTCCCTCAAAGTCTTTGGTTGTTGTGCATGACCCCTCTCCTCCACATGTGAGTCTGGTCGACAAGCTATCGTCAACCTGCATCCATCAACGAATCATGTTAGAAATAATATTCAATCATCATAACATCTAATCATATGTACATATGTCACATCAACAACATTCAAATGCAATAGTCCACTCCCTAACTCGATCTGGAGTCCAAGGGGTTTCATCGATGCATCTACATCCTCAATGTCCAAATTCCTAGACAATCAGGAGAACCCAGTCAATAGCACTTGTCTATGTGAATACAATAAAATAACATATCATCAATCCATAATGTCTCATAATCATAATCGAACGACCAATAGTATAATAATCTGGATCACTTGCCAGCGAGTGTCCTCAAAGAATAAGTTCACTTAGGGTGCACAAGAGCGGGATGTTACATACACCTCCTCTTGTTTTAAACTTTGTCCCAAAGTTTCATTGTATTTAAGTGTCCAAATAAGGTGTATCACAGTATCATAAGTCTATATATCGATAAAAATGGAAACTATTGGCACATATCTAATGCGTCCTCCCAGGTCGTCGAGTGCGAACTATACTTGTCCCACTGGACCTTGACCTAATCTACTATTTGACACCGTAGATTGCAAATGCGATGGTCTAGGATGCAGATTGGCTCAGCCGTGAGCACACCCTCATTCGATACATGGAAGGTACTCAAGTCAACAACATGAGTAGGATCACTAACATAATGTCTGAAAACAGAGACGTGAAAGGCATAGTGCGTATGCCTCAAAGAATCAGGCAAGGCTAGTCAAGTAGGCCACTGCTCTCTCCTTTCCACAATCTCTCAGGATTCCCTGAACCTAGGAGAGAGTTTAACACCTTTCCAAACTTGATCGAGTTCTTATGAGGTTTCACCCGCAAGAATACTTGATCGACAATATTCATAGCTACGATCGACATGATGCACATCGACATAACTCTATTGTCGATCCTGCGCTTCCTTGGTATTTTGTCTTTATAGTTTGCATTGATCTTCCATTTCTTAGATCTCTTCCAATCCCACTAGGACCCTATCCTCAAGAGGATCCCAACTCAAAGGCGTCTGACATGGTCCCCCGTAAATAAACTCAAAAGGCGCCATCTTAATGGTGATTTGATAACTGTTGTTATATGAAAATTCTACTAGTGCAAAGAATTCTTCCCAAAGCTTTTGTTGATCCATCACATACATGCGCAACATGTCCTCCAAGATTTGGTTTGTTTGGTTGGTCTACCCATCTGTCTCTGAGTGATACGCAATACTAAAGTTAAGTTGGGTTCCCAAGGCCTCTTGGAAACTAGTCCAAAATCGTCCAGTAAACATCGATGCTTGATCGGATATAATCCTCTTAAGCATGCCATGTAGCCTCAAAATCTCACTGATGAAAGCTCTATCTATGTAAGGTGTCTGATATGTCATACGCATAGGAATAAAATGAGCACTCTTCGTCAGAGTGTTGACTACTACAAAAATCGGGTCATGTCTCTCTGTCGTTAGTGGAAATCCAACAATGGAATCCATCGAAATGACCTCCCATTTTGATTCCGGTATAGCGTGTGGCTATAGTAATCCTGCTGGATGTCTATGTTCATCCTTCACCTGCTGACATTATAGACATATTTCCACGTAGTTGACTGTGTCTGCCTTCATTCCTTTCCAAAAGAATAAGCATTTAAGGTCTTCCCTCATCTTCGTGACTCTGGGTGAGCTAGGAACACTACTCTGTGAGCCTCGTTTAGCATCAAACTCCTAAAATTTCCATTCAGTCATACGTAAATTCAATTTTTAAATCTCAAAAATCCATCATCATCCAATGTAAATCCTTCAAATCTAGGTACCATCATTATGTTTTGTCCGATAAAACCTTGACCTCTTTGTACCAGTCATCGTCACACTATAAAGTTAGAATCTTTCCATGTAGATTTGTCTAAAACGGCATCACCAAAAATATGCACGGTATCCGACTCAACACATCAACCACTCTATTCATTGTTTCCTTTATGTAAGTAATCTTGAAATCATACTCGCTAAGCAATTCCGACCAATGTCGATGTCGCACGTTCAAGTCGCTCTGCGTAAAGATGTGTTGTAGTCCACAGAGGTATGTTTTTAGTTCAAATTCCAGTCCAATAAAGTAGTTCCTCCAAACTCTCGAGGCATAAAAAATGGATAACAACTCCAAATCGTGCGTCACATAGTTCTCCTCATGCCTTCTCAAATTTCTCGAGATGTAAGAGATCACTCGCTCGGCATGCATAAAGACTCCGCCTAAGCCGTATTTGGATGTGTCAGTGTATACCAAGAAGTTTGCGTCCATGTCAAGGAACTTTAGTATCAGTTTTGTTGTCAACAGCTCCTTGAGCCTCTAAAATTCTTCCGAGCATTTCTCAGTCCAAACAAAATTCTTGTTCTTCTTCTGCAATTTTGTGTATGATTTGCTATCTTCAAAAAACCCTCAATGAACCGTTGATAGTATCTCGCTAAACCCATGAAGTTGTGCACTTTGGGGACATTCGTCAACACAGGACATTTCATAATATCCTTGACCTTTGTTGGATCCACGAAAATACCTTCGTCGGAGATGACATGCCCTAAGTAGTGAATCTTTGATTGATAAAATGAGCAATTAGACAATTTCCCAACAATTTTTTCTCTTGCAGACACTATAGTACCAAGTGAAAGTGTTAGTCATGCTCCTCCATCATCTGAGAGTAAATAAAAATATCATCAATGAATACTTGGATGAATGTTTCCAAGTATTCACGGAACACCTCGTTCACCAAACTCATAAATACCCCAGGGGCGTTTGTCAGTCCAAACGACAAAACAATAAAATCATAATTTCCAAACCTCATATTAACGGTGGTCTTAGGGACATCATCCTCCTTGATTCGTAACTGACGATACCCCGATTGCAAGTTGATCTTTGAAAACAATGTCACGCCTTCCATCTGATCAAACATATAATCAATCCTTGGTAATGGATACTGATTTTTGATCGCTGTTTTGTTCATTTGATGATAGTCAATGTAGAGTCTCCATGACCCATCCTTCTTTCGTATGAAAATAACAGGCGCACCCCATAGTGACACACTGGGATGTATAATTTTGAGGTCCAACAAATCCTTCAGTTGAATTCTCAACTACTATAACTCTGGGGTCGACATCCGATAAAGCGTTCTTACTATTAGTTCAATCCCCAGTTTTAGGTCTATGGTAACATCCAATTCCCTCTCTAGAGGCATCTCAGGTAACTCCTCAGGGAAGACATTCACAACTCTCTCACCACCGGAAGATGTTCTAGACCTTCCACTACTCCCTTCTCATTCAATGCAAGGATCACATAAATCTTACATCCCTTGCGCATGCTCTTCCGTAGGTACAAGGAAGAGATGAACCTCATGGAAACTCCATGGTTTCAACCTACAATCACGCGTTTATGTCCCTCATCATTGACCAAGCTCAACCGTTTCATCTTACAGTTGAGTATCGCCTCATGCGATTCCAACCAGTCCATACCGATCACGACTTCATAAGATCCTAAAATCATGACGTACAGGTTAGCCCTGGTGACAAACTCTCCTAGGTTAAGGCTACAACCCATAACCTTCCCTCCAACCTTTTGTTTGGTTCTCGAAGCCATCTCTACAAAGCTAAAATCATCTTATTCGACTGCCTTTACCTTAATTCTTTTTAGCGCTACACTAGAAATGAAACTCTCGGTAGCACCGAGATCTATCAAGTTACTAAGGGTCTGGTAAATGATGGTAAGGAGTCTGCTACTGAGGTGCTGGTCACTGACGTGTAGTGAAACTGGATCCTCTCTGGAAGCCACGATATCCTGGTGAAATTTTATCTGGTGTCTAATGATGTTGTGCACTAGATGACACCTGCCCTACGGTTCTCGCTGGAGTCCTGCTCTGAACCCCGCTGATAATATCCTCCTCTGTTATGAGGGCCTTCTGAATGGCCTCATACAAGGTTTGAGGTATCATAATCCTAGCCTTTGCACAAATGATGACATTAAGGCCAAACAAGAACACGTTGACCTTAAGTTTCTCGGTATTCAAGTGTGGAGCATACCGAAGAAGCTCAAAAAATGGGCCTCATGATCAGGCACCATATGACCACCCTATTGCAAGGCATTGAACTCGTTGATTGGACGCTCATTGAATTCCACAGAAAGATACCTCTGCTAGAACAATTCCTCGAATAGTTCCCATGACACATCTTTAACAACCATGTTCAAATGCGATAGGAGTGTCTTCCATCATAGAAGAGCACTCCCGTTCAATGGAAATACCACCATGCGTACCTTCATGTTGGAGGTATATTCACAAAGTGAAAAGAACTTCATGATATTCTCCAACCATGCCTCGGTGGCTACAATGTCCGGGGCACCAAAGAACTCAGTAAATTTGACCTTCTCGAGTTCGCGGTGAATACTAATGGTACTGGTTGGGCGTGTTGTGGGCCCTCTAGGGTACATGTGCCTTGGCCTCATCTCAGTACAGATGGTGAATCAAGGCCTCTGAAAATCTATGGAAGGACATTGTCAAACCATCATCATCCCTTACAACAATCGAATCCATCCGAAGGGCTTGTTTTTCCCTGCTAGGGGTTAGACTCCGAGGATGCAGGAACTTCTAGAGGTGTCGCACCTCCTTCCATGACAACACGTTGCGAACCTCTATGGTGTCCTCTAAACGAGATCATCACATGGACACGTTAAATTTTTAATTAGCGCTAGGTTAATACTCTAGCGTTTACTACAGTGGGAAGCCTGGTGATCCACAGTTGCAAGGTTGAACCTGCTCTGATACCATATGTAACGACCCCGTCGTTATGACTACAAGTGACGCAAGCAAGTGCATTTTTTTTTTAAGTAGGAAGGCGACAACGACAATAGTTAAACCGCACAACTTGTTGACGAACACAATGCACGCAGATCAGGCAACATACAACAATGACTCAACACACGAGCGTATCAAGCATTTGGGCAAAACATGTGAAAATCAAAGGCAGATAAAATTGACTACCTGCCCGACACAACCAAGACAATGCCTACAAGCTAAAGGACAACATCAACCACCTGACACAATGGGTTTGACAACCAGTAATAGATACCTCTACGATGTGCAAACCAACGCATTGAGGCATTACAAAATCAAGTACCAAATCAAAATCAAGAAACAACGCCCACATCCGGAAGCACAGACTTCGGCTAGGTTATCATTCACCTCTATCCATCAGGGCACACAATGATCCCCTCATCATGAATCATGTTGTCACCAGGTGATAGGAGTCACAATAACCAAGGTGCGACATGACACATCTAGACCAATAACCCAAGAAAATTTCAACACGATAGGAGACCGAGTTAACTGTCAAACCACATGACGACTAACCCAAGCACCAATCGACAAGTCAACAAGACGTAAGGGAAACTAATGACTATAGCATTAATACAACACATTAAATTCCTTGCACAACAATTCTATTGCAAACATACATCAATCTGTACACATTAAAATAATTATTATCAAACAATTAGTTCATTGTAGCTAATTTCCAATTCCAGATATCTGATAAGTATTTTCCTAAGGAGGAATTTGCTATCTTTTAAACAGAAACAATATAATAAAATTGCTATCTATTAATTATGTCTCTGTCTATTAGTAAACCTACGTATAGCAATGATGTTTCTATCCCATAATAATATTTTTGTCCATTGCTAATCATGTGCTCTTAATGTTTTCTAACCATGTTATCTATTAAGAAGAAATCAATCAATAAAGCCATGTGCTAACTATCAACAACCAAGTGATTATTGTCCATTAATGAAGAATTAACAGTAAAAAGAAAATGACATGGAAATAACAATAAAATCCGTTGTCTATGTAAGGGATTAATCATATATAACGTTGTCTAGATAAGAAACACTATCTATCATATAAAAATCTGTTGTCGATTATATATATAAAATTTGTTGTCTATTTTATATAAGGATGTTGTCGAGGATTTGTTGTCCATTAAAAGGATTTAACCATTATAAATATATATAGTTGTCTTATCATCAAGGAATTCACCAACTTGTTGTCTAAATATATAGTTGTCTGACAATTAAGGAAATAACCAGATTGCTATCTAATAAATCGCTATCCACCATGTTTTCTAATGAAATAAACATTGTCCAACATATGAATTTGTAGTCAATATGTATTAACATCACAGAGTAAATTTGCAGTCAATTATGCATTAAATCGTAGAGTAAAATTCACAGTCAATATGTAATAAAATCACAAATTAAATTCATAGTCAATACATATTAAATCGCAGAGTAAATTCGCAGTCAAAATCTATTAAATCGTAGAGTAAAATCGCCAGAAATATGAATGCAAAATTTGTGCAATATATATCGTTGTCAATAGAGTATAAATCGCTATCCAAAATGTCAATTGAGTATGAATCACTATCCAAACTCAGAGTATAATAATCATTGTCCATTATTGTATTGTTGTCAATAGAGTATAATAACGTTGTGCATTATATCGTTGTCAATATATATCGCTGTGCATTATATCATTGTCAATAGATTATATAATCACCATCCAAACTCTCAATAAAGTATAAATTGTTGTCTAATAAAAGTAATAATTCTCAACCATTACACAAGTAAAAAAACGTTACCATTACATAGTAAAAATGCCACCATTTACATAGTAAAAATGCCATCATTTACATAGTAAAAACGCCACTATTTACATAGTAAAAAAACCATCATTTACACAGTGAAAATGCAGAGGTGATCATCAAAAACATTGAGATTATTAGGGAAAATCGTTGGAAGAAATAAATAACCAAACACAAAGGTGATATTAAAAATGAAGAGAGTATTGAGTTGTTCATGGAGAGAAATAAATAAACAATACCCAAAGGTTTTTCCCAATCCAGTGTTGGGTAATTCATGGAGTAAAAGTTGTGTATCAATTCACTGTAGAATTGGGAATAAAAACTTTTTTCGCATTTCTGCTAGGAGCCAAGGAATTTGTGGATTAATCCTTGAGAGATTAATCATTCTAACCGCATAGATAATCAATCACAAGAAAAAGAACAGAGATAAATGTTCAAAGATGAACCTTTCGAAAACGCGGAGATAACCATCCAAAAGAATGTAGAGATGTATCATTCAAGAAAACCTAGAGATAACAAGCTAGGAAATAGTAGAGATGAATTGATCTGAGATGAATCCAACAAAACACAGAAATACTCAATCACAAGAAGGTGCAAAGATTAGGGATAAATCATCATAGAAAAATGCAGAGATAAGTAAGGGATAAATGATTGGGTGAAAATTTTATCTTTCACTCATCATCCATGCACAAGAAAGTAGCACATTTGAATCTATAGGTATTTAAACACCGAAGTGACGACTGTCGATTACGGCTCCTGGCCGACTGCTCAGGCAAAGAATAATGACTAAAGAAATAAGGGAAAAACACAAATTTCTTCATAATAATCAATAAAACAAATACATAAAAGTCATAGCAATCAAGATTTAGGTTCGCCAAGGGAATCAATTCAAAATGCAGCGAGCATAAGGCTGGGATGACTTTAAGTTCATTGATTATAAAATACTAAGTAAAACATAATATTTACACAATAGAAGTATAGTAATGAAAGCATGGGAACAATATTAAACTACCATTAAAAAATATATGCATGCTTACCATAGCCAAATGTGAAAGCTCTGAGTCATTGTCTCATGCACGCTCTGTCTAGCTCCTTCTTGTCAACCAATGTGACCTCATCGGTACCTCCCAACCAATGCTAGGGGTACTCTTCTTCCCCCTAAGCCCCCCGAGCCGCAAAGGGGCCACACACACAATACCAGAGAACAACTAGCCCCCAACTCACCTCACAAGGCCGAGCTACCACTCGTTACCTGAGCTGGGTATCCTAGCTCCCACAAGAGAAAGTTCAGTCAAGGAAAAATTCAATAGCGTAACATTACGCATAAAGATCTGATCCATACTCCTCCTCCTCCATCATTTTTATAGAGTATTAAGTAATTAGTTTCCCAAATTCTCCTTAAATTCCTTTTTCATATATCTTAATTAGGAAAAAACCTCCCGCGTACACATGTCACCCATCCCCTAATTGCACCAGAAAATCAATTTTATTAATTATTTAATTATTCCTATTTCCCTCACCCACCTAAAAGCATTCCTAAAAATGCTCCTTGGTGTCCCAAAATTCTCTTACAAATCTTAAATGACTTACGCCTTACTTAATTCCTAGTTGAGTTCATAAATAGCAAGTTCCCAAGGAAAGATTCCTTACTAAGTTAGACATTCAACTTTTTCTTTATGTTTCCCCTTTTCTTTAGGTTTCCCCTTTTTCTTTAAGTTTCCTAATTCTTTTAAGTTTCCCTCCTTTTCTTTTTTAACTAAAAATCAATTTAGCAAGTGTAGATAAAACAACCATTTACCCCTTTTTCTTTTTAACTAAAAATTAAATTAGCATATGTAGATAAAACAACCATTTACCCTTTTTCTTTTTAACTAAAAATTAAATTAGCATATGTAGATAAAACAACCATTTTCCTTTTTAAAATTTTAATCCTCCATAATAATTTGATTTTAATAAATTAATTTGAATTTCTAACCCCCCCTTCTTTTTACATGTTTAATTATTATTATTAATTTTTTTTACCGCAAGTGCTACTTAGACCTGTCCCCGAGGTGTAGGACAATTGGTGATGAAGTGTGTTGTTAAGGCACTCTGTGATGTTAAAGTCACCGGTTCGAAACCTGTGGGGACAAAGAATCCATCCATGTTAAGGGTTGTTGTGGCTCAGGCCGGGTGTGATCCTCAGGTGATTTTGATAGCTTAGATGCCCCTGAGTCGTGGTTTCTCAACCACAGGTTAGTCCCACAAGTCACGGACAAACTAAAAAACAAACAAAAAAAAGTGCTACTTAGACCTAGGTTTTAATTTCTCTAGGCTGGGTGACATTTTTATTAGGGAAAATTGTTTTTAAATATTACTTATCACGTCATTCATTTTAAGGCCATCTAGGTTTATTCACTTACCAGTTAAAATCACGACGTGCCCTTCAGGATGCATTAGGTGCTTCAAGGGTGCCACTCACCTCTTTCTATTTTCCTTGTGCGACGTTCCCTTCAGGATGCACTACGTGATCCAAGGGTGCCACTCGCCTCTTGACTGACTTTGGTAGACATAAAAAACCCCTGGAGTCAATAATTTACCAGGTGATCTTATGGGAGACTAAGGGCTTCTAAGGAATAAGGCCCCTACCTTATTGCGCGCCCCTTAGAATCATCGTGAGTGACTATCGCAGTCTTCCCTCATGGCATCGTGGACCTTCTCGAACTAGGTAATCATTAACCTACAGTTCAAGCCACGGAAGGAGTGCTAGTATGCTATGGCAGGGCTGCTCCCACACCTCTCCCTCAAAGTCTCTAGTTGTCGTGCGTGACCCCTCTACTCCACATGTGAGTCTGGTCGGAAAGCTATCATCATCCTGCATCCATCAACGAATCATGTCAACGATAATATTCAATCATCATAACATCTAATCGTATGTACATATGTCACATCAACAACATTCAAACCCAACAGTCCACTCCCTGACTCGATCCAGAGTCTAAGGGGTTTCATTGATGCCCCTACATCCTCAATGTCCAAAGTCCTGCACACTCAGGAGAACTCAGTCAATAGCACCTGTCTATGCGAATACAACAAAATAACATATCATCAATCCATAATGTCTCATAATCATAATCAAAGGACAAATAGTATAATAATCCAGATCACTTGTCAGCAAGTGTCTTCAAAGAATAAGTTCGCTCAGGGCACACAAGAGCAGGATGTTACATTGTTTATTCTATTAAAAAAAACTAGAGTGAGTATAGCAGGGTACAATGAATTTACTAATAATTTAGGAATAACTATCTTACCAGTGAATGTTGTCTTGTCTTTCAATCGATTTGCAGAAGGTCAAGCATATTCAAGCATAGTTGGCTACTATGAACCTATGGTTTGGTTTGTTGGGTTTCAAATATTTCAACCACTTATTTAAATCGTGTATGGACTATATTTCCCAATTTCAAACAATACAACATACTCAACGCATCTATTGAGGCATTCATTTTCTTTTAAAGCTATTATACGTACTTAAAGAATAATCCATAAATAATTATCTATAAACTATCATGGATATTTCACTACAATAATTTGTCACAACAGATCTTATAATACTCTAAATAGATTATGCGATTTGTTTTCTTAGATCCTAGATTCATTATTACTAATTTATTACTCAAGTGTATAAAAATTACTAAAATACGAAAGTGAAAGAATAATGAAATGAACACACCATCCACACAAATGAAAAACCCAATATGGGAGAAAACCTAGATAGAAGGTGAGGCCTATGCTCTGCTCTCTTTTCTTTAGTTATGAAAAACAAGTACAAAGAAATAGGTACTCACTATGGAGTTGTCTTTGATACGATGGCATGGATAGTTGCTACAGAATCTCCTACCTCCTCCACAACGGAACACCTTCTCTTCTTAGTGGCTTGATATTTAACATAGCCCAATAGTTGTACAAGGTCAGGGTTTTTGCATCCTCAACCCTTAATTAGTGATAGGATTTTGGACCTTACGGAATATTCTTGAAATTCTACATATGGATAGCTCCACATGTGTGAGTAATGGGGATTGACATGGCATCCACTCATACCATGGTAGTCAATATGGTAGGTCAACTTATAGTAACTTTCACATACGAGCTTTGATTGAGGTGATTTTCACACCGTTGGAAAGGTCTAGATGTGTAGAATAACATCTAAGAGGTTGTGTTTTATGATCACAAAGTTTTGACCACAAAAAATATAGTTTTATACCTCAAAATGAATTGGGAAGATTCCTGACCCATTCTCCAAACTGAAACCTACCACTAAAATGTGCCTCTACAAGCCAATTCCTTTTCTTCTCTCCTATTCAATTAAAAATGTCATGAGTAGCAAAAGTTACATTATTTATATAATCAATACCAAAAGTTCCATTATTATATTATTATAATAGTCTATTATCTTTGGTTGTGAATGAGTACCAACCACTAAAAAAACTAAAAGGTTATAAATAAACTTGCCTTCTTAAAAGAATCATACATGGTGCAGCTTAAGGTACAAACCTTGCATGAAGGAAGTGGCTGTTATTTATCATTTGCATGATTTGTTCGACCAGAATGATGTCGATCATGTCGTTGAGTATTTGGGATGATAGATGGTGCTGACCTTGATGAGGCCCTCTTGTTGAGATTGTTGATGACCTTGATGAGGCCCTCATGGCCATCAAGATTCAAAACTCAAGAATGAAATTGAAAGAGCTCTGCCAAATTCAATTGCTATGCTCGGTGGTCAACACTCCCAAGGAAGGACCTCTGTGAAGCATACACGCGACTATTGATTGGCTAGAATTTTCTAAATAGCCACGCACTATATTAAACGAGGCTAATATTTGCGACAAGCTCTTAAGACATGTGATAATAAGATATGAGCTAGTTTTTAATATTTACTTAGTTGTAAGAAGCATGTATGGAGTTTGCAAGATTATTATATTGTGTTGAAATGTCTTTTCAATATATTTTTTTTTGTTTATACTATAAAGCATTTTCATAATTATATTGTGTTGAAAGGCGACCTTTTCAGCGTTTATTTTGTTTCATATTTATTTATATATTTATCTATTTTTTAAAGTTATTTTAATTAAAGTATTTATTTACAATTTTAACATTAAATTATTAATATTTTATTATTTCTCATTTTATATTTATGTTGATAGGTATCTTTATTGAAAAGTTTTATATTGAACAATTTTTTAACATACTTACATGAAATTGCTCAGTATTTTCAACATCTCTTAAACTAGTTTTAGTTTTAATTAGTTGAAAACTATTTTGAGAACTTGAGAGCTTTTTGGGACCTTCAACATGAAGAAAATGAGAGCTTAGAACTAGTTTCCTAAATAAAAAGTTTTAAATTAAAGTTAAATTAAGTTAAAATGTAAATATTTTATTCCATTATTATAAATACATAATTTATTACAAATATTTTCATTATATTTATTTAAAATATAACTATAAACAAAGACTAGATTACACTAAATATTATTTTAAAAAATTATTTAAATAAAAAGATTTAATATTACTCACTTTATTGTGGATATGAAAAACTTTTAATGTATGTATGTTTTCCTTCAAGCACAAACTAAATATGAAAGTTTAATAAATCAATATCCTATCCATGGCAAGCATTTTCTAAAATATTATTGAAATCATTATCTTCGATACATTGTAATTTAAATATTTTTTATATATTTTTAATATATATTATTGTGGCTCCCAACTTCACAAATATGCAATATGTAGGTGAGATTTGTTGAAAAGGGAATATGCTTCGTCATCTCCACCAAATTAAAAGCTAAGATTTAATATCATAACCCTCATGCACACCAATGGTATGAATGGGACAAGAATTTGGAAAAAATCCTTGATAAGTAAATAGGGCTTGAACCTTGCTTTAATTCCACCAAAGTGTCAATAAGAATAACTTAAAATAGTAACATAAGACTTAGAAATTTTAAGAGAAAAGACTTAGAATTTCTTTAATTCCACCAAAGTGTCACTAAGAATAACTCAAAATAGTAACATAAGACTTAGAAATTTTAAAACACTTAGAATTTTTCATGAGAAGGCTTGGAAATTTTAAGTGACACACAAATAAAAAGATGGTGAGATGCGTTGTGTATCGCATGAAAATAGTTTTTGTGCAATACAACATGTCTCGCACATTAAAAAAAATTGAATGCAATACAATATTATTTGCACAATGTTAATTGCCCATAGAAGATGTGAAGGTTGCCATGTATCACACCAAAATAATATTGGTGCCATGTCATCCACGCTTTCTATTTGTCTTTGTCATCGAAGCATTGACTTATTCTTGGACTTTGGCATGTCAAATACTTTCTCATCATTGCTTTGATTTTTTCTGATCACCGATGATGGGAGGGACTTTCCCATCAACACCCTAGCATTTCTTCTCATCAACGCTTGAGATGAATTTCCTCATCGACGCCATAATATTTCTTTGCACCAATGCCTGAGATGGACTTTGGATTGGTTCTTCAAATAAATTCCTTAGAGTGGTGCCACATTAGTTGGCATGTGTCATGCCACTTGAACTTGGGTGTTATGTAGGTATGCTAACGCAAGTAAGAGAAAGTGCTTAAGAACTTTAAAAGATCATTACTTTTTGTTTTGATCTCATAATTAAGCAAGAGTATAGCCATTGAAAAAGCTCTTGAAGCACAAAATTGGTAATTGGTTTATGTGCTCAAAATCAGTGTCATATTTGTGAATAAGAAAAATAATTTAGCGAGAAATTAGGAAAATTCCAATACACCTCACCATCCTAATAGTGTTTAAGGGGTCAGGTATGTGATAAAACAATCCCTAGTGCCCACAATCTAGTTTGATAGTGCTCATACATCATGATTGCCAAGTAATTGAAAGTTTGTTGAGTGACATTTTGAATCTTAATCTTTATATTGTCATGGTGAAATTGACAAATGAGTCTGTGATCCTAAAAGCTACTTTAGTTACCCTATATATAATTTTTTAAGTTTATATATATATATATATATATATATATATATATATATATAAAAGAAATGCCCAATCCCAACCAATCCACTTAATAAACTCATATAGTAGTTCATTTATTTTATTATATGTTTTTTGCATTGATTCTCAACTCCTAGTTATCATTTTGACCATTTGGTCTATTTTACTTTTAGATTGGTTCATTTAAACTCAAAGTATATTATATATGGATTCATCTAATAGTGTTTTCTAGTATCAATACAAAGGTTTCTCCGTAAGTTTAATTTGTTGTTAGCTTTATAGTGTTAGTGTAAATAACATAGGCTCTTTCCCTAATTTGTGTATGTTGTTTAATATGGATGAGTCAAGAAAGCTTATGTTCCTTGCCCATCTTGGGTTCTCACCACATTTTTGGTTTGTTTGTTGGTATGAATGAGTTAAAAGAGTTTATGAATCCATTTGTGAATCTTTTGAGGGAAAGATTTGTATTAATATTATAATTTTATTTAACTATTATAAAAATAACTTTGTTTTAGTTTTTTTTCCCACAAAAAAAAACTTTACAATTGATATTTCAAAGTTAAAATCAAAATATATATTATCTAGACTTTCACTTAAAATAGAAGTATCTAGACTCTCTCCGATATGTACTAAGTTTTTTTATTATAGTCTTTTAATGTTAAAAAGGGTTTCTGAAGAAAATCATAAAAAAAAGTTACATGGTATGATAGACATAGTCACTTATGATCATAAAAAACCAATGAAGACTAGGTTCATACGAAAAAAGAAAAACCTATTTCATTGGGACCACCATTCAAAAAAGAGACTTCATAGTATCTGAGATGAGAACACCTTCTTTAAATTCTTGCTTAGAAAGGATCCCCTCTTTCAAAGA
This sequence comes from Picea engelmannii, assembly GCA_009831015.1. Taxonomy (NCBI): domain Eukaryota; kingdom Viridiplantae; phylum Streptophyta; class Pinopsida; order Pinales; family Pinaceae; genus Picea; species Picea engelmannii. The sequence goes on along the minus strand of ML779253.1, from coordinate 622,992 downwards.
TAAAGCATGATTAGAAAATTTATTTGCTAGGGCATCTAATTCTCTATACATATGAGCAAAGAGCTTTTTGCAAACTTCCTTTTACCTTCAAAACTCTACAAATAATTGGATCAAAAGAAAATTTTCTTGTTAGCTATATTGTTGAGTGACATTTTGAATCTTAATCTTCATATTGTCACGGTGAAATTGATACTTGAGTCTGATGATCCTAAAGCTACTTTTTATATATATATATATATAAATTTTAAGTTTTTATATATATATAATTTTTAAAAAAGTATATATATATACAATTTTTTTTTAGGTTGTTTTATATATATATAATTTTTAAGAAAGTGTAGAGCATTAAAAGAAATGCCCAATCCCAACCAATCCACTTAATAAACTCATCAAGTAGTGCATTTATTTTATTGTATGGTTTTTGTTGATTCTCAACTCCTAGTTATCATTTTGACCATTTGATCTATTTTACTTTTAGATTGGTTCATTTAAATTCAAAGTATATTATATATGGATTTATCTAATAGTGTTTTCTAGTATCAATACAAAGGTTTCTCCATTAAGTTTAATTTGTTGTTAGATTTATAGTGTTAGTGTAGCTAATATAGGCTCTTTCCCTAATTTGTGTATGTTGTTTAATATGAATGAGTCAAGAAAGTTTATGTTCCTTGGACATCATGGGTTTTCACCACATTTTTGGTTTGTTGGTTGATATGAATGAGTTAAGGGAGTTTATGAAGGAATTTTTTGAGGGGAAGTTTTGTATCAATATTATGATTTTATTTAACCATTATAAAAAATAACTTTGTTTTAGTTTTTTTCCCCACAAATTTTTTTTTACAAATGATATTTCAGAGTTGAAATCAAAATACACATTCTCTATCATTTCACTTAAAATAGAAGTATCTAGACTCTCTTCGATCTGTAATAAGTTTTTTTATTATAGTCTTCTAATGTTAAAAAGGGTTTTTGAAGAAAATCATAAAAAAAGTTAGATGGCATGATAGACATAGTCACTTATGATCATAGAAAACCTATGAAAACTAGGCTCATAAGAAAAAGAAAAAAAACCTATTTCATCAAGGTCACGATTCAAAAAAGAGACTTCATAGTATCTGAGATGAGGACACCTTCTCTAAATTCTTTCTTAGAAAGGATCCCCTCTTTCAAAGATAAAGCATGCTTAGAAAGTTTATTTTCTAGCGAATTTAATTCTCTATACATATGAGCAAATAATTTTTTGCAAACTTCCTTTTACCTTCAAAACTCTACAAATAATCGGATCAAGAAGCAAATTTTCTTTTGGCATTTTCCATTAAACGTCTATCAACATCTTGGAATGCCCCAACACTTCAAGATTCTCAATACCTCTCTCTAATGTTTCTTTTAGAAGAATCCACAAAACATAAAACTTAGTTATTTTCATTTGAACCTTGTCTCGACCCATATTTTATAGAAATGAAATAAGTGTTGCTTGGAGAGAGAGAGAGAGAGAGAGAGAGAGAGAGAGAGAGAGAGCTACAAATACATGGAGCTCCTTAGCGTGCTCCATTGAAACCCCCCAATATATAGAGTGATTTATGATAGGATCTTTAAGTTCTTTAGGATCTTTTGGCTTTGCAGTTTTCTAAAATCCCCCATAGGATCATCTAATTTGATGAGCATCTTGCCTCTTTTCCTTGAAAAATCATTTTATTTCTGGATAGCCACAATCCCCATAGCACAAAACAAGGCAAATCTCCATGAAAAAAATTAGTCTTATAAAAAAAAAATCTTGAAATAATCTGTTAATGAATCTTTATCCCACTTGTTGTTTCCACTTGAGAACAAAAATGGTTCTTTCTAGACTATTTTTTAAAAATGACATAAACAAAGATATGGTATATAGATTTGTTGCCTAACTTACAAGAGAACACATCAACCAGTCCCATTCTAATTTTGTTTTTTCCTACTATCCCAAGTTAAAATTTTGTTTTTCAACGAAAGCCACAAAAAAAATATTGTTTTGAATAGGTTTTCAAGATTCCAAACTACCTTCCACCACCATAACATATCCCCTCTCTGATCTTCTACCATTCTAGCTTCAAATCCTAACTTTGTTATGAGAACCCCTAATACTTTATTATTTGAATACTTAAGCTTTAGTAAAATAGATGGCACTACGCTTTAGTAAAACTACAAACTATGACCATTCCACTGCCTTTTCACCTTGCAAAATCAACTCCTCAATAGATTTCCATCCCTGAACCCTACCATCTAGTCATTTTGGAATAACAACCTCTTTCATCATGAAAATCCCAAAAGAATGCAAATTGGAGAAAAGATTAGGAAACAATCTATAATTTCCACAACATCCAAGCCATGGGTCCTCTCCTATTCTAATTTTCTTTGCTCTTCCAACTTTCCATGTAGTCTAAATGCCAACTAGAGGAGAATATTTAACCAAGGATTTCAAAACAATTAAGGCACCTTTTACCAATTTTCTTTTCAACCTTATCCATTCTTCAACTAACATTTTATTAAAGTATTTTAGTTTTAGCAATTTACCCCCATAAACCATTATTAAATAAGTCTCCAAAGTCTTTTAGGAGTGAGGAACTGACCAAAGGCACAAATATTATTTTGTCCTTGACTCCTTGCCTCCTTTGTATTAGAATTTTGTGACCATTTGATCAAGGGTATACCTTTAGTTTCCTTCTTTCCTATCCATAAGAAGATAAAACATTTCTTTCTCATTTTATTCAGGATCCTTTTAGAATGTGAACTATTGACATCCAATATAATACAATGCTCTTTAACACTGATTTCATCAATGCCAATATACCTCCTTGAGACAACCATATATGGAACTAAACTAAGATCCTTCTTTTTTATTAAATATCCTGAACTAGTCTGCGAATTTGTAATCATTTGGTTTAAGATGAAAACTTGGATGTTTGACTCCTTTATCTAAATGATTAAAATTCATCAAAAAAAAAATTGCGTTATCTTCCTTTCCAGATCTTCCTCGAAACCATTGAACACAATGGTTTTTTTTTCATATGAATTTCCATCCTAGTGGTGTTACAATAGATCTCAAGGATTCTTTTGATTTGGTTAATTTCCCTTAAAGAACCATACCCAACTATCATTATATCATATAAAGAAAACTAGTGAGAAATTACCACTGCATTTGACATCTTAAGGCCACATATGTTCCCTTCACTTTTGGCCATTGAAGACAACCTTCTTAATCCGTCTACCACCAATAAGAACAAGAAGGGTGATAATGGACTACCTTGTTTAAAACCTTGGGAGGCATTAAAAAACCCAAAAGGTGATCCATTGCTCAACACCACAAAGGATGATGAAGATAAACATCCCATAATCCAATTTACAATATGAAGATTTATTTCCACCTAAAGAAGCACCAACCTTAGCTACAACCAATTTACATTGTCATAAGATTTTTCTAACTAGTCGATTTTCATTACCACTTTGGATTTTTTTCAGTTGTTATCGAGTGAAATCCTTCATGTGTAGTCCCAACTGCATTGTGAGTTTTCCTATTGAATAGAAATCTAAGTTCTTCCTCTAAAATAACACTTAACAAAATAATATTCATTTTATTTTCTATTATCTTGTACATGAGCTTGCAAATTTAATTGCACAACAAAATGGGACTGAACTCTTGAAAAGAGGAGGGCTCATTATTTTTTAGAATAAGTTCTATAGATATGGAATTTTGGACTCCTAGTACTTTCCTTGAAATTATGGGATTCTTCAACCACTTTTAGGAGCTCCTCCTCTAGTAAATGATAAAAACCCAATTAGAACTCAACAATGCAACCATGAAGACCTAGACTCTTGGATTTCTTACAGAATTTAGTGCTCTCTTACACTCCTCTTTAGAAATTTCAGCTTCCAATTCCTCATTCATTCCATCATCAATCAATTTGGGAAAACACCTAATCACTTCCATTAAGTAATAGATATTTTCATTTTCAAGCTCTTTGAATAGTGATTGGAAAAGTTTTTCCTTACTCCTACAATATCACTAAAGGATTTTACCTTTGAACCATTTGATAAACCTATTTCCAAAATGGTATTTACTGTAATGTTCCATTCCAATTGATCATAACAGAGGATGACTCAATATCCTATATGACTCCTATAGTCTATAGTCAACAAGAAAAAAGGGAGTGAAGGAGGTTTATTTGGTGTCAAACCCTAAAGTGACATTAAATAAAATAAATAATTATATTTAAATGAAATTGGAGGGAAAACTAAGTGAGGGTTTGATTTGGTCAAAAAGAGGGAAAGATATAGAAGGCTCGGAGGAAGGATAAATAGATAGGTAACCCCTTTCTTTGGCATTATGAGTTGATCTCTTGTTGATGTGATCTTGAGCCAAGTTTTTGTTAGGGGTTAGCAAACTCCTTCCATTTAAATTTAGTTTTGATGGTGAAATATCCACCTTGGCTAGACCAAGAGGAGGATTCATCTGGAGTCCTTGTTTCAGCTCATTGTGGTGTTTGGTTTCTTCTTGGAGAGGGTTTGGAACTCTATCAACTTACGCAGGTAATTCACGACATTTTACAGAGGAGTTCAGGCATATAGTTTGTAGGTGACAGGAGGGTTTAAGAGAAACAATAAAAGGAGGCACCCCCGTGGGTTGATCACAGAGTGTCCCACGAGGCCACAACGTGTTTCCTAGCCTCATCCTGCGAGGCCCAAACATGTTTCCCGACCTCGTCTCATGACGCCCAAACAACATAGGGTTGTAGGAACGACGACCATACTGCATAAGTAAAGGTGATTAGGAGTGGATTGATATCGTGCTGATGAGGGTTGAAATTCAGACAAGGATTCCTCACTGTTTCAGGAGATTTGACATCATCATTAGGTTTTCTTGTTAGTTCTTTGTTTTAGATACTACAAATGCATCGCAACCAAAAGATATTTGTTAGGATGGCTTGGAAGCTATTGTTACAACCAATAGAGATCTTTGTACTATGTGAGTCTATTTCTCCATCCATAATAAATATTCCATGGTTATCTTCTCTATTCTATGTATAATGGGTGTATGAGACATGTTTATCTTGATAACATATGAAAACTATTTGTAAGTCACTTCCAGCAACAATAATACAAAGTGTTTGATAAAATCACACAAAGAAGAATAATAATTTGGGTAACAAACATATTTTCTCCATCTATCCTAGTTGGGGACATTACAATGGTATTAAAGCTAGTGATATTTCTAGCATGTGATTTCTTGAGGTATTGATGCCAAGGAAAACTAGAGGATGAGGGAAGTAACCTACCCTAGGACCTTAATCAACAGAAGAAGTAGAAATAGAGGGAGTTATGAGGACCATCCCTAAGATATAACCATACAACTATTGATTTCGATATCTCACGGGCAATAACAATTAACATAATTCCTGACACATTATTTTTTCGGAAACCAAGCAAACCAAAACCAGGGAGGTACCAATGGGAACCATGTAGAGGCCAACCATAGAGGTGGTAGGACTCCTAAAGGGAGTAATACCTATGTGCCAACACAGAGTGTCTTCCAGGCAAGGAGCAAAAAGGTAGCCAGACCATTATTACCACAATTCTTGACTGGGAAGGCGATAGGAGCATAGGAGAAATCGGATTAGGGTTTTGATATTAACACCTCATACAACAAGTACAAGACAATAGATGAAGATATATGTGAGAAAAATTTCTATAATTTCTTCTGTGAACTTAAAAATAATTACAAACCTAGGGAGTGGAACAGAGGAGCGCAAAGCCAACAAAAATTTGACCTCATGTAGAAGGTGGGAAGGTTGATTATCCTTCCCTTTGATGGGTCTACCAAAAGTACGACTAGAGAATGTGTACATAAGTTGGACACTTACCTCCAACTTAACCCAATAACTGAGGTAGAAGCAATTAAGTATGCCACCCTTCACTTGGAAGGAGAAGCTCACAAATGGTGGTATCATGGGATGGTGACATTAGGGCACATCGACATAACTTTATATGTGGACTTCACTCAGAGTTTGATAGACAGGGTCGACAAGAAGAACTTGAGATACACTTCAGGGAGTTGGCACAATTGAGACAAACATGTACACCTGAAGAATACATCACATTTTTTCAAAGGATGGCAGTTATGGTGACAGATATTTCTCAACAAGGTTGGTGATGCTATTCACAGAGGGTCTAGATGAACCCTTGAGAGGATGGGTAAAGGCCTTTAGGCCAACTACATTGTAGGAGGCCATAATGAGAACCTAGGACATGAAGGATGCAATCTCCAAGAAGGTACCGACAAAAACCTTCAGCCCTCAAGGGGGTAAGAAGACGAAGTTTCTCTATAATCCATGGACAGGGAAGGACATGATGGATAAAGAGACTTGGAGAGAACTAAGAAGGAAGAAACTTTGATTCAGTTGCAAATATTTGTGGGAGTTGAGTCATCAATGTATGGGAAAAGGCAAAGTCCATTACATTGAGGTAGTTTCCAAAGAGGAGGATGATGGTGATGATGAAGGTACTGGACATGATAACAGTGAGCCATTGCATGCTACATAGAAGGATCCATTAAAATATATCCCCAAGGGAGTAACCATTGCCACACTTTTAGGAGTCCATAAATATTACACCTTCAAGGTCAAAGGTATTGTGCAGGGGCAGAGGGTTACAACATTGGTTGATGGAGGATCCACCCACAACTTCATCAATGTTTCACTTGTCACAATAAGACAAATTCTGATGGAGGATTTCGATGGATTCAATGTGGTAGTAGAGGATGGGTACACCATGATGTGTACTCATGGGATCAGGGGATTGGAGGTAACATTGGGAAACTATACGTTCAACGATGAATTTTATGTCATGGATTTAGCAGATACTCATGTGTGTTAAATTTGGCAGCATCAATAGTCATTCTCCAATGAGAGGCCATATGGGTCACCCTGAGGCTATCTAGGGAGATTTGGATAATCAACTAGTCTTGTGAGGTATTGACAAAAGCCAGGGGGGACGTACAACCTCTGTGAGTCAAACCAAAAGTCAAGATGAACGAGATGCTATGTGAGTCTAATGCAAAAGACAGGGGGAACGTACAACCTCTGTGAGGATAGATAGTCTAATGCAAAAGTCAGGGGGAACATACAACCTCTGTGAGCATATACAAACTAGTGAAAACGTCAGGGGGAACATACAACCTCTGTGAGCCTATTCAAACCTTGTGAGCCATGAGAAAAAGTCAAGGTATCTAGCAAAAGTTAAGTTGAATATAAAATTCCTATGAGCTAGAAACAAATGATATTCCTAATATTGCAAATGGTGTAATTGTATTGATCTAGTGCGTTGGCACATGTAAACATTATCCACCATGAAGAGAAATTTGAATTGCCTTGTCAAGAGTTGTAACTAAAGTCTTGAGTCTAGTTATATGTTATAACTAAAGTGTAATGTTGAGTTGCAACTAAAGTCTTGAGTCTAGTTCTATTTTGGAACTAAAGTGTAATGTTGAGTTGCAACTAAAGTCTTGAGTCTAGTTCTATTTTGGAACTAAAGTGTAATGTTGAGTTGCAACTAAAGTCTTGAGTCTAGTTCTATTTTAGAACTAAAGTGTAATGTTGAGTTGCAACTAAAGTCTTGAGTCTAGCTTTATTTTAGAACTAAAGTGTAATGTTGAGTTGCAACTAAAGTCTTAAGTCTAGTTCTAAGTTCGAACTAAAGCATGTCAGTCTCAAGTCTAGTTCTAAGTTCAAACTAAAGTGTAATGCTGAGTTGTAATCAATCTCAAGTCTAGTTCTGTTCGAACTAAAGTGTAAAGCTGAGTTATAAAAGTCTAGTTCTAAGTTCGAACTAAAGAATGAAGCTGAGTTATGTTTAATGCATGCAATCAGGTTACTATTTCGAGCTTCCTCTCTTCCCCTCTTCAACCTATATAAGAAGAGGTTGAATCCTCTCTTCAACATAGTTTTGATATGGAGGTTGAGGGTGAAGTAATAGAGGAGCACATCAGTGATAAAGAGGCAACATATCAAAGGTGTATTTCAGCAAGGTCCTTTAAGTCTTTGTCAGGTCATAGTCATCTTAGCAAGCTCTTTGAGAGCAGAACATTCATGCTGGATATTTGTAAGAGATCTTACATTATTAATACAATAAAGGAATATTGTTTGTTGGGTTTTTCTTCCTATACAGGGTTTCCCCGGGGTATATGTGTTGTTGATGTGCATGTTTACTTATCTGCATAGTTATTGCTATTTGATTATGATTTGGAATTGTTGAAGTGTATTAAGCTAGAATCAAGGTATTGAATAAACTAAAAGAATTAATCCGCATAAGAAATCAAGCTCATAATTTAACATGGTATCACAGATTAGGGTGTGTTAAACGTGTTGAGGTGCAGCAGCAGGTACACATAGATCCAAGCAAGCTTGATTAAGTTTCCAGTGTGAGGACGATGTCATCCTCCATTTCAGTCAGGGTCGAGGATAGGTTCGAAGGAGCTACCAACTTTAATGTGTGGAAGCTCTGTATAACAAATATATTGCAAGAGAATGATCTTGAGTAGTATGTGACCACAGTGGTGGAGGAACCAACGAATAATGCAGAAAGAACGATCTTCAAGAAGATTCAAGAAAAGGCCAATCGAATCATCTTTGACCCAGTCAAAGATAGTATAATGCCTGCAATGACTTCATTGATCACTGCCAAGGACTATATGGATACCTTGGTAAATTTGTATGAGAAATAGGATTCAAGTCAAAAGAGGACACTTAAGCACAAGCTTAAGTATTTGAAGATGGAGAAAGGTGAATCTGTGACATCTTTCTGTTCCAGGATAGCTCAAATCAGAGATCAACTTTTGGTCACAGGGGTGACATTGGATGATGATGATTTAGTGTAGGCCCTTTTTTACGGTCTTCCTTCTTCATGGGATACCTTCTTATCCAGTGTAAGTGGGAGAGAGATTCATCCCACATTTGAGATGTTATGGAATGATTTCCTCTAGGAGGAGAGTTGCACAGCTTCCAGGAGCGAGCCAACAAAAGAATAACACGCAGCTTTAGCATCAAGATTCAAGGGAAAGAAGAAAGGCACTTTCCATAAAGGCTCTCAGTGGAAGCCAAACACCAAAGGTACATTCAAAGGCAAGAATATTGATACATCTAAGATTAAATGCTTTAGTTGTAATAATTTGGGTCATTTTGCTAAAAATTGTTGGTTTAAAAAGAAATATCCTAGGAAAGGGAAACATCATGCCTCAACTGTTGAGGATGATGAATCCAAAAGAAATAAAAAAGTCTTTCTAATGAGAAAGAAAATAGGAAAGAATATTATTTGGTTTCTGCTTTATCCAGTTCAGTTTCCATGGGGCCGAAGACTTGGTTAGCAGACAATGGTGCATCAAAGCACATGATAGGGTACAAGGATATCCTCTCAGATTGCGAGACAAAATATTTTGTAGAGCAGGTCGAGCTTGGGGATGGAAAATGTTACAATATAGAGGGATTAGGTTATATCTCCTTCAGATTGGAATCTGGGGCTAGACTTCATGTTGATGAAGTATTATATGTTCCAGGGCTCAAGAATAATCTACTATCAATTGCAACCCTTGAGGACAAGGGATATTGGGTGATCTTCAAGGACAGGAAGGCACTATTATGGGATAGAGGTAACCACTTGAGTACATCAAAACCCATTGGAACTCATAGTGGAGGACTGTATGTCATGTCAGGACAGTGAGTTCGGGCATTGGCTCATGATGCGACTAGATCCAGTGAGTTGTGGCATAGAAGACTTGGACATCTTCATTACAAAGCTCTTCCAGATCTACAAAACATGGTATGTGACATGCCCTCTATTTATCTTAGTAAAAATGAAATTTGTAAGGGATGCATGCTAGGTAAAAATATAAAGAAATTATTTCCTAGTAGTGACAACAGAGCTCAGGGCATCTTAGATCTGGTTCATTCTGATGTATCTGGTCCCATGTCATCTCCCTCACTCAATGGTTGTTTGTATTATGTCATTTTTATTGATGATTACTCAAGAAAATGTTGGATATATTTTCTTAAAGATAAAAGTGACACATTTGATAAATTCAAAGAGTATAAAGCCTTTATTGAAAAGCAGATAGGGAAACAGATTAGAATTCTTAGAACAAACAATGGAGGAGAGTTTGAATCTCTTCAGTTTGAGGATTTCTGCAAGTCAGTAGGAATCAAGAGACAATTGACTATGCCATATAACCCTCAGCAAAATGGTGTTGCTGAGAGGAAAAATAGGACAATTTGTGAGGCAACGAAAGGAATGATGTTTGACCAGGATCTGCCAAATTCTTTATGGACAGAAGCTACCTCCACTATCGTGTATATTAAGAATAGGTGTCCACATGCTATCTTGAAGGAAAAGACTCTTGAAGAGGTCTTCTCAGGGATCAAACCTGAAGTACAGAATCTAAGGATATTTGGATGTCTTGTGTATATTCATGTCCCTAAGGAAAAGAGGACAAAGATGGAACCCTCAAGAAAGAAAGGGGTTTTTGTGGGGTACAGTGAGAACTCCAAGGCTTACAGGATTTATGTGGGGTACAGTGAGAACTCCAAGGCTTACAAGATTTACAGGAAAATAGAGGTAAGCAGAGATGTGACTTTCCATGAGGAAGCCACATTTAAGAAATCCAGAGAGCTTCGACAGGATTTAGAAGCAGTTCAACCAACTTCACCCTCTTCTGAAAATGAAGAGTCAGATGATCAGAGGGAGGAAACTCATGAAAGGTTAGGTGATGAGCCCCTATAACCCATTGAAGTGTTAGAAATAACTCTTGAATAACCTCCAGCCAAAAGGAATCCAGGGTGGCTTAAATAAATAGTGCAGGAAGAAGAAAGGATAGTTACTCCCAAACGAACTTTCAAGGAAAGGAAGAGGCCTCATAGGTTTGGAGGCTATGTTGCACTGATGAGCAACATTAATGATGTCAAACCTTCTTCATTTGAAGAAGAAGATAAATTAAAATTATGGAAGGATGCCATTCTTGAGGAATACAGGTCTATTATAAAGAACAATGTTTGGGACATTGTATCGAGGCCAAAAGACAAATAAATGGTTTCTTCCAAATGGATTTATAAGATCAAACATGCAGCTGATGGAAGTGTGGAAAAGTTCAAAGCAATATTTGTAGCGAGAGGCTTCACTCAAAAAGAAGGAATCAACTATGAAGAGAATTTTTCTCCTGTAGCCAGGTATTGTTGGGAACAATATTACAATTGTTATTTTTTAATCTACATAGTTGCCTACACAGGGTCATGAAATTTCATTACCCTTCATGAACAGTTTCCAAGATGACAGTTGCAAATCGTCGCTTCTCTCTATTGTCTTTTCAAACTTTGTTTTCATGACTGTAAGCATGAAAACTTGTGACGATAATTACCATTATGTTTTTAAAGACAAATTGCTCTTATGATTTATTATAAAATTGTGATTTCTGACTATATACATGTTGCTCTCTTTGTTTATGATCGTTTTGATTATAAGAATGCCTAAGAAGCTTATGGTTGTTTGAATGAAAGACCCCTATCAATTGGTATTTGATTTTTGTATTAATTTTGGTTTGATGATTAACCATATTTCTTTCATGGAAATTTTGTCTTTTCAATTCTTATGAATCACCTATCTTTGCAATTAAATTTGGGTACACGCACTCTGTCCTAGCATGTACCCAATGCCAAGGTGGCATATGTAGTACAGGATACCATCACTACCGAGTATGGTCTCAAGCTTCACAATTTTTCTCCCACACATTGTGATTAACGCCTCTGCCCACCGTCTGTATTGTCACAGCATTGTTTTGATGAGGCTCAAGGCTATGGCTCTGTGGATTTTTACCAAACTCTACCTGTGAGTTCTATGTTGATTCCCTTCCATTCGAAGTGGCTCTAGTGGTGAGGGTCGAGCCTAATGGTGTCCAAACCCTACTATCGTATGATAATTCCAGAGAGGATTTAGAAAGGAACGATTGGCTTTTGTTCATCCAATATTTAAGGGTTTCGATCTTTGAGTTACCCAAGAGTTTGCCTTGACCTTCGATGGCTATAGGGAAAAGATAGGTGACGTGCAGTTGGAAGTAACTGAAGAGTTTCTAAGCTAACCCTGTAATTGCCTGTCAGAGACACATTTTTGCGTGAGCTATTCTGAGCAAACGGTTTTGAATTAGATCAAACCCTTCAAAACCTAGAATCAAAATGAGCCTTTTTACCTTCATCATTGGTAGTTTCCCTAGAAATTGGATCATTCCAGAGATATAGCTCATCCTTTAGAGGTCAAATCTCAGATTTGCTTTGTGGTTGAAGGGAGCGTTTTGGTTTGTTTGCAAGTTTTGAAACATTTGTTACCTCTCCAGGCTTGTGCCTCAGCACCCCTCTCACCCATCCAGCCTTGTGTCTGAGCCTCCTACTGTGAACCCTTGATCAATCCGAAGGATAACCTAGAATTCTCGGGCATTCAACTCTGTGGTAAGCCTACCTTTCGCGTGGATGATTCTCCAACCCTTAATGCTATCAGTGCCAATGCACAGTCATTAGAGTCACAGTGTGATGAGTGTCAATCTTGGATAGACAGGTATTATACTGATGTGCCTCTGCTACAGTCATGACTTAAATCTTTAAAAGACCAAGTGGATATATTGACAAATGAGAACAATAGACTCCAATCCATAACCCAAGCAAACAAGAAATGCCTAAAAACTACAAGATCTATCATTTTCAAGAATGTAGAGGCAACAACAACAGTCGTAAACTCCAAGATTGCTTGATATGTTTTAATTCCATGATTTGAGGTATGATCTTTTTTTTAATTAAGAATGATTTTGTCACTCTCAAGTTAGGATATATGATTTGATTGAATAGATTATATTTCTTATAAATGTTAGTTTGTTTTGGTTTATTGACTAAAATATGATTGTAGTTGTTATTTTAAGTAGCTACAGAATTGTAAGATTCTGTAGCCAGTTAGAAAAATTCGAATTGCTTGATTTGACAATTAAAAACATATCTAAAATCTTCCCATTTTCATTTGTTTTTAGGAACCCATGATTTCCAAGGAGATATGAGGCACTGTTGAGATCTCCCAGCCATATCAACTTTGTGTTTTTAGTAAATAGATTAGGCTGTTGATATTTTTATTCAGTGAAATTAGGGTGGTTGCATCCCCCATGTTTTTGGAACAGATTTGATATTATCAACAACAAACAGTTTGGTTTCCTGGAACCTATATAAGMATTTTATTTTGTAAACATGGCATCATCTCTGCCTGGGGAAAGACTATGGATTTTTCATTTACAGACTTGAATGGAATATAATACTCGTCACAACTTTAGCTTTTCCGTATTGTGGTTTTATTCAAGTCATGTTTGTTTCAATTTGTAGATAGTTTATGATTGCTTTCGCTGTCATGGTTTACTACAAGCTGGTATGATAAAAGTTTATATATTATCCATGTTTCATGTTCCAGATTTAACAGACAGTAATCATTCATTCAAACTTAAATTAAGAGATTTATCTTTATCTTTGATTGAACGCTTATACGCAAGTTCTCACAACAAGGTTTTTCTTAATGTGGCTACTTGTAAAATTATGAGATTGTTTTGATTGTATCTCTTATATGTTCTATCATTCGAATTCCATCATTAATGCTTCACATTTATTAGAATCAATTGTAGGATCTACTGTAGGTTTACCTCGTTAGACAAGGAGACTAGATGCTACACATTGAACAGATATTGGATGCGATAACAGGTCAGCTTGTTATTTAATTTCATTAGTATAATAGATATAGAAGTTTCTTGTAGTTAAAACACTTTTTATCATTTGTTATTTCTTTTGTTTAATTAGACAGTTTGATATTCGATTTCTTTAAACATTATAAGAAAACAAATCAACAATAGCTTTACTGTTGTTTAAAAAATCAATTTACATTCGATTTTCACAGATTTAGATTAAAATTCGTAGTTTGTAAATATTATATATATTAGAAATAAAATTATTTTTCTATATTGTGCATATGATAAGTTGAATTATTTCATAAATATTAATTAGTTAAACTGTAGATATATATTAGATGTATATATATTTTTCAGCAAGTGTTATTTATTAAGTTATTGTATTTTCTTTAGTTATATTTTTCTCTTTCTTTAGGATTTAGATCGGCTAACGGAGCCGCAAAACCCGTGGGGGTGAGTTAATCGAAATGGCCTAGGTTAATTACACAACCCTGAACCAGACTCACTCTTCTAGTTGATGAGCAATCAATTTTTCCCATCAACAAATGGCGCTAGAAGGAGGGCTAGACTGACAAGTTGGCCTTATAGGAGTCTTTTTTTTTCAAATTTAATTAATTTCCCATGGCTCCCCAAATCACTGTGTTGGAACATGCTTTCCACTTTTCATTACTTGATATTCCCAACAAGACAGTCTCTCGCTTGTCCAAACTCACCTTTGATGGTGGAGGGGATGTATCTGCAAAAGACCACCTTAACAAGTTTTGGTGCAAATGCATCAAACATGACATTTCTGATTTAAAGGTTTTATGCAGATTGTTTGATTTTAATTTCAGGTGTCGGATTAAACATTGGTTTGAGTCTTTTCCAACATATGACATTTTTTATTGGTTTCAGTTTGTAGATGAATTTTTAGATGTTTTTGAAATCTATGATTACAATCAATTATGTGAAGAATTTCAAACTTTGCTAATCAATGGCAATTCATCTTCAAAAGGATTTTCGACAAGAATCCATCATGTTCTTTGTAAATTTAATCTTGATTACATGTCATTTGTATTAAATCTCCTTTACGATGCTTGCATCCAGTCACATTCAATCACAAATGATGAAGCAGTTACAAATACTATCACTCAATTGCAAGAAGAATTGTGTTCACAAGATGAGAGGGATCCATCGGAAAATTTTGAACAAGTAAGGGAGGTAGAATCTATTGAAAATGTTCTTACCAATAATCAAATTGGTTTTTCCTCTGAATCATTGTATTTTCAGTCCTCGACCATTATGGAAGAAGATCTAATATTGGGGCAAGGTGAATGTCCTCGTTCTCCTAACTCTTGCTCTAATCAGTATTTAAATTCAGTTATTGAAGAAGGCTTAGGTGATGAAAATGATCTTAAGCATTCTAACATTCCAATGAAACTGATTAGAGATGTAGATATGAAATTGGAAGAAGTAATCTTAAACCCTCATCTACAAATCGTACCTTATCAACATGAAATATCAGATGTTTTTCATGAAAGTTTTGAATTATCTATCGTACAGGAGGCAAATTTAGATGATCATAATATGTTGAAGAATTTATCACCAAAACAAAGTGAAAGTCTTAATGAAAATGAAGAGGAATGTCTTGAGAATACCATTGTTAAATATCATAGCTCAAGATATTCTTTTCATGTGCTTATTTATGATTTCTTTTACTCTTTATATCCCGATCTCTTCTTAAATTCTGGTGGATTTGATACTTTACCCACAGTATCTTATTCTTTGCCACCACAATCCAATCTTTTCAATATGCCAAAATTTGGTGAAACTAATTCAAAACATAACACTTATCAAGTCGGTTTTGATTCTCTTTCACTTTCATCACTCGAATGGAAAAAGGACATGTTGCAAGATGATTTTACATGATTTATTTTTGAAAAAGACAATGCACTCATCCTTATGGAGATCGAATATTCTATGTTGCATATTCGTCCTTTGATTAGCTCGAATCTTAATGTTTATGATTCACATTTTGAAATGATCAATCTCATCAAAATAAGCATTCAAACCAATGATCTAATTGACGTCACGAATCCTCTTATGACAATTTCCCCATCGATATATTCGCTTCATCAAAGTCATGGTTTGCATCCTCATTTTTGTGACAAAATCTTGGGATGGCTTGAATATTCATATATATAAAAAATTCATAATAAAGATAAAGTTGTGCTTGCTTTCTTTTTACCTAAGTATCTTGGAAGTAGGCGTGACATATTTCTTTTAGATCCTCCATGTGAAGAAATTATTGAACACTTAGAGAGTTGTCAGGAGGATGGGGCATTTCAGCCTTGGCTGATGGTTATTTCATTTCCTCGTAATCTTGACAATTTTTTTAAACTTACTTACACTCGCCCATGCCATTATGACCCTTATCACGACAAGATTGCACAATGGTGGGAGGATTCGTACAACAAGAATATTCAAGGGAATGGTAAGATCATGCTTACTTTGTTTTTAGATGATGATTATGAAGGTAAGTGTGATATGTTTCTGTCATTTTTTTATATATTACCATTCTTGTTAGTAAAGTTTGATTTTGTTGCCATTGTAGAATTGGAGTTACTTCGATGGCTACATTGGAAGCATGACTTCACGTAGTATTCTGATATGTTTAGTAGTTAGGGTAGGGTTAGGAATAAGTTTTCTTTCAGTTTTATTCCTCACTATTTCTCTTTGTAATAATGCAGTCATGAACGCAAGTGGGCACACCACGATAACCATAATACGATTGTTATCAAGGAAGTCCACTTGATCCTTCTCTCTTTTCTTTTAGTTGAACATTTATTTTCAAAAACACAGTATCGTCATGAAAATCTTAAATGGAAAGTAAAGAGATAAATAAATCTGAATCAACCCTGACCCAAGGTACCACGAGTAAGACTGCTTTCACATCAATATGGGTGTTTCCTTTTTCTTTTAGTTTCCCAAGGGATTTTTTTTTGCATGATGCTTTCAGATACATCTTTTGTAAATATTTTTTGTTTTGGTTTCCTTGCTCTTTGTTTTTCTTTGCTGGTTTGTTTTTGTTTTCATTTCTGCTTATTGGTCTTTCTTTTTGAAACAAGCATGCCTGCACCAAGGGCTAGTTCAGACAAATAAAATATAATACTACCCCTCGAAAATAACTGCTAAAAGTTGTTAAAAATTGAAGTGCTATATTTTGTGAACTGGTTAAAGATGACTTTTCGTTTGAAAGGCATTCTCTCGGTTTCAATTTGCATTTGAAATTGTTCACGACCATCTCTAAAAATCTTTTAACGTTGTCCCTTTTCTTTAATGGAGCAACTCAACGATGTCTCCTTGTTCTTGAAAGACAGTTTTATTAATGAACCATTTTTGGATCTTGATGAAGGACAACATGTAAAATTTTAAAATCTGTAACCTAAAAACTGGAATTTTCAGTGCCACCCCACTCTATCGAATATTTCAAAAAATTATAATATGAATAAACTTTCAAAGAGCTTTGGGAAGTGTTTGTAAACCCACCGAGACACTGAATAGGTATGATGGTAGTGGGTAAATGCATGCATGATGCCAATATAATTTCGTCGGGGTACTGAACAGGCCCGTTGGTAGCGAAGCAATGTCAAGTAAAAGAAAATTCTCAGATATGGATTTCGTTTTGGCCTTAAATGTCCTTTGTTCTGATCTAAAATTTCTTGACATGATACATACGTCAGAGTGGGTTAATTGACATCCCTGTCGAGGCTATGGACACCTGCTGGCAGCGGTGGCCCAGTCAACAGTATTAGAGATTTTAACTTAACATTGTGGCTTTCTTTTGCCAAAGTTTGTCACCGGTTTTCGTTCCTTTAAAAATGAAAGTTATCTGAAACTAGATCGCGTTATGATTATTTGAGATGTTTAAATGACTTTTCAGTTGTTCTTCGATTTGAAGCTTTTCAGTTTTTTCTAACTTGAACTTGCTCGTGTAACAGAGAAAACTGCTTCTCCTAGCATGTCGCCATTGTTGGCAGCAATATTACAATTGTTATTTTTTAATCTACATAGCTGCCTACACAGGGTCATGAAATTTCATTACCCTTCATGAACAGTTTCCGAGATGACAGTTGCAAATCGTCGCTTCTTTCTATTGTCTTTTCAAACTTTGTTTTCATGACTGTAAGCATGAAAACTTGCGACCGAAATTACCATTACGTTTTTAAAGACAAATTGCTCTTATGATTTATTATAAAATTGTGATTTCTGACTATAGACATGTTGCTCTCATTGTTTATGATCGTTTCGATTCTAAGAATTCCTAAGAAGCTTATGGTTGTTTGAATGAAAGACCCCTATCAATTGGTATTTGATTTTTGTATTAATTTTGGTTTGATGATTAACCATATTTCTTTCATGGAAATTTTGGCTTTTCAATTCTTATGAATCACCTATCTTTGCAATTAAATTTGGGTGCGCGCACTCTGTCCTAGCATGTACCCAATGCCAAGGTTGCATATGTAGTACATGATACCATCACTCCCRAGTATGGTCTCGGGCTTCACGATTTTTCTCCCACGCATTGTGATTAACGCCTCTGCCCACCGTTTGTATTGTCACAACATTGTTTTGATGAGGCTTGGGGCTATGGCTCTGTGGCTTTTTACCAAACCTTACCTGTGAGTTCTGTGTTGATTCCCTTCCATTCGGCATGGCTCCAGTGGTGAGGGTCGAGCCTAATGGCGTCCAAACCCTGCTATCGTATGATAATTCCAGAGAGGATTTAGAAAGGAATGATTGACTTTTGTTCATCCAAAAATCTAAGGGTTTCGATCTTCGAGTTACACAAGAGTTTTCCTTGACCTTCGATGGCTGCAGGGAAAAGATAGGTGATGTGCAGCTGGAAGTAACTGAAGAGTTCCTAAGCTAACCCTGTAATTGCCTGCCAGAGACATGTTTTTGCGTGAGCTATTCTGAAAAAAACGGTTTTGAATTAGATCAAACCCTTGAAAACCCATAACCGAAATGATCCCTTTTACCTTCATCATGAGCGATTTCCCCAGAAATTGGATCATTCCAAAGATATAGCTCATCCTTTAGAGGTCAAATATCATATTTTCTTTGTGGCTGAAGGGAGCATTTTGGTCTATTTGCAAGTGTTGAAACGTTTGTTACCTCTCTAGACCTGTGCCTCAGCACCCCTCCCACCTGTCCAACCTTGTGTCTTAGCCTCCTATTGTCAACCCTTTATCAATCCAAAGGATAACCCAGAATTCTCAGGCATTCAACTCTGTGGTAAGCCTACCTTTCGCGTGGATGACTCTCCAACCCTTAATGCTGTCAGTGTCAATGCACAGTCATTACAGTCACAGTGTGATGAGTGTCAATCTTGGATAGATAGGTATTATACTAATGTGCCTCTACTGCAGTCACGACTTAAATATTTAAAAGTCCAAGTGGATATATTTACAAATGAGACCAATAAACTCCAATCCATAACCCAAGCAAAGGAGAAATGCCTAAAAACTACAAGATTTGTCATTTTCAAGAATTTAGAGGCAGCAATAGCAATCGTAAACTCCAAGATTGCCTGATATGTTTTAATTCCATGATTTGAGGTATGATCTTTTTTTAAATTTAGCATGATTTTGTCACTCTGAAGTTAGGATATAGTATTTGATTGAATAGATTATCTTTCTTATAAAGATTAGTTTGTTTTGGTTTATTGAATAAAATATGATTGTAGTTTCCATTTTAACTAGCTACAGAATCGTAAGATTCTGTAGCTAGTTAGAAAAATTCGAATTGCTTGATTTGACAATTAAAAACATATCTAAAATCTTCCCATTTTCATTTGTTTTCAAGAACCCATGATTTCCAAGGAGATATGAGGCACTGTTGAGATCTCCCAGCCATATCAACTTTGTGTTTTTAGTAAATAGATTAGGTTGTTGGTATTTTTATTCAGTGAAATCAGGGTGGTTGCATCCCCCATGTTTTTGGAACAAATTTGATATTATCAACAACAAATAGGTTGGTTTCCTGGAACCTATATAAGCATTTTATTTTGTAAACATGGCATCATCTCTTCCTGGGGCAAGACTATGGATTTTTCATTTACAGACTTGAATGAAATATAATACTTGTCACAGCTTTAGCTTTTCCGTATTGTGGTTTTATTCAAGTCATGTTTGTTTCAATTTGTAGATAGATTATGATTGCTTTCGCTGTCATGGTTTACTACAAGCTGGTATGATAAAATTTTATATGTTATCCATGTTTCATGTTCCAGATTTAACACATAGTAATCATTCGTTCAAACTTAAATTAAGAGATTTATCTTTATCTTTAATTGAACTCTTATACGCAAGTTCTCACAACAAGTTTTTTCTTAATGTGGTTGCCTGTAAAATTATGAGATTGTTGTGATCGTATATCTTATATGTTCTATCATTTGAATTCCATCATTACTGCTTCACATTTATTAGAAACAATTGTAGGATCTGCTGCAGGTTTACCTCATCTGACAAGGAGACTGGATGCTACACATTGAACAGATATTGGATGCGATAACAGGTCAGCCTGTTATTTAATTTCATTAGTATAATAGATATAGAAGTTTCTTGTAGTTAAAACACTTTTTATCATCTGTTATTTCTTTTGTTTAATTAGACAATTTGATATTCGATTTCTTTAAACATTATAAGAAAAAAAATCAAAAATAGCTTTAATGTTGTTTAAAAAATCATTTTACATTCGATTTTCATGGGTTTAGAATAAAATTCATAGTTTGTAAATATTATATATATATACTAGAAATAGAATTATTTGTCTATATTGTGCATATGATAAGTAGAATTATTTCATAAATATTAATTAATTAAACTGTAGATATATATTAGATGTATATATATTTTTCAGCAAGTGTTATTTATTAAGTTATTGTATTTTCTTTAGTTATATTTTTCTCTTTCTTTAGGGTTTAGATCGGCTAATAGAGTTGCAAAACCCGTCAGGGTGAGTTAATCCAAATGGCTTGGGTTAAGTAGACAACCCCGGACTGGAGTCACTCTTCTAGTTGACGAGCGGTCAATTTCTCTCATCAACAAATGGCGCTAGAAGGAGGGCTAGACTGACAAGTTGGCCTTATAGGATTCTTTTTTTTCAAATTTAATTAATTTCCCATGGATCCCCAAATCACTATGTTGGAACATGCTTTCCACTTCTCATTACCTGATATTCCCAACAAGTCAGTCTGTCACTTGTCCAAACTCACCTTTGATGGTGCAGGGGATGTATCTGCAAAAGACCACCTTAACAAGTTTTGGTGCAAATGCATCAAACATGACATTTTTGATTTAAAGGTTTTATGCAGATTGTTTGCTTTTACTTCCAGGGGTTGTATTAAACATTGGTTTGAGTCTTTTCCAGCATATCACATTTTTTATTGGTTACAGTTTGTAGATGAATTTTTAGATGCTTTTGAAATCTATGATTACAATCAATTATGTGAATAATTTCAGACTTTGTTAATCAATGGCGATTCATCTTCAAAAGTATTTTCGACAAGAATCCATCATGTTCTTTGTAAATTTAATCTTGATGACATGTCATTTGTATTAAATATCCTCTACGATGATTGCATCCAGTCACATTCAATCGAAAATGATGAAGCAGTTACAAATACTATCACTCAATTGCAAGAAGAATTGTGTTCACAGGATGAGAGGGATCCATCCAAAAATGTTGAACAAGTAAGGGAGGTAGAATCTATTGAAAATGTTCTTACTGATAATCAAATTGGTTTTTCCTCTAAATCATTGTATTTTAAGTCCTCGACCATCGTGGAAGAAGATTTGATACTGGGTCAAAGTGAATGTCCTAGTTCTCCTAACTCTTTCTCTAAGTAGTATTTAAATTCAGTAATTGAAGAAGACTTAGGTGATGAAAATGATCTTAAGCATTCTAACATTCCAATGAAACTGATTAGAGATGTAGATATGCAATTGGAAGAAGTAATCTTAAACCCTCATCTACAAATCTTACCTTATCAACATGAAAGATCAGATGTTTTCCATGAAATTTTTGAATTATCTATCGTACAGGAGGCAAATTTAGATGATAATAATATGTTGAAGAATTTATCACCAAAACAAAGTTAAAGTTTTAATGAAAATGAAGAGGAATGTCTTGAGAATACCATTTTTAAATATCATAGCTCAAGATATTCTTTTCATGTGCTTATTTCTGATTCCTTTTACTCTTTATATCCCGATCTCTTCTTAGATTCTAGTGGATTTGATAATTTACCCACGGTATCTTATTCTTTGCCACCACAATCCAATCTTTTCGATATGCCAAAATTTGGTGAAACTAATTCAAAACATAACACTTATCAAGTCGGATTTGATTCTCTTTCACTTTCATCACTCGAATGGAAAAAGGACATGTTGTAAGATGATTTTATATGACTTATTTTGAAAAAGACAATGCACTCATCCTTATGGAGATCGAATATTCTATGTTGCATATTCTTTCTTTGATTAGCTCGAATCTTAATTTTTATGATTCACATTTTGAAATGATCAATCTCATCAAAAGAAGCATTCAAACCAATGATCTAATTGATGTCACAAATCCTCTTATGATGATTTCCCCATCGATATATTTGCTTCATCAAAGTCATGGTTTGCATCCTCATTTTTGTGACAAAATCTTGGGATGGATTGAATATTCATATATAAAAAATTTCATAATAAAGATAAAGGTGTGCTTGCTTTCTTTTTACCTAAGTATCTTGGAAGTAGGCATGACATATTTCTTTTAGATCCCCCATGTGAAGAAATTATTGA
The DNA here is from genome assembly GCA_009831015.1 of Picea engelmannii. Classification (NCBI taxonomy): domain Eukaryota; kingdom Viridiplantae; phylum Streptophyta; class Pinopsida; order Pinales; family Pinaceae; genus Picea; species Picea engelmannii. The sequence goes on along the minus strand of ML779253.1, from coordinate 600,384 downwards.
ACACTTAGAGAGTTGTCAGGAGGATGGGGTATTTCAGCCTTGGCTGATGGTTATTTCATTTCCTCGTAATCTTGACAATTTTTTTAAACTTACTTACACTCGCCCATGCCATTATGACCCTTATCACGACAAGATTGCACAATGACTAGTGGATTCATACAACAAGAATATTCAAGGGAATGGTAAGATCATGCTTACTTTGTTTTTAGATGATGATTATGAAGGTAAGTGTGATATGTTTCTGTCATTTTTTGTATATATTACCATTCTTGTTAGTAATGTTTGATTTTGTTTCCATTGTAGAATTGGATTTACTTCGATGGCTACATTCGAAGCATGAATTCACGTAGTATTCTAATATGTTTAGTAGTTAGGGTAGGGTTAGGAATAAGTTTTCTTTCAGTTTTATTCCTCACTATTTCTCTTTGTAATAATGCATTCATGAACACAAGTGGGTGCACCACAAGATCCATAATATGACTGTTATCAGGGAAGTCTGCTTGATCCTTTTCTCTTTGCTTTTAGTTGAACATTTATTTTCAAAAACACAATATCGTCATGAAAATCTTAAATGGAAAGTAAAGAGATAAATAAATCTGAATCAACCCTGACCCAAGGTACCACGAGTAAGACTACTTTCACATCAATCTGGGTGTTTCTTTTTTCTTTTAGTTTCCCAAGGTATTTTTTTTCGCATGATGCTTTCAGATACATCTTTTGTAAATAATTTTTGTTTTGGTTTCGTTGCTCTTTGTTTTTCTTTGTGGGTTTGTTTTTGTTTTCATTTCTGCTTATCAGTCTTTCTTTTTGAAACAAACATGCTTGCACCAAGGGCTAGTTTAGATAGAGAAAACATAATACTTCACCTCGAAAATAACTGCTAAATGTTGTTAAAACATTAAGTGCTATATTTTGTGGACTGGTTAAAGATGACTTTTCGTTTGAAAGGCATTCTCTCGGTTTCAATTTGCATTTGAAAGTGTTCACGACCATCTTTAAAAATATTTTAACGTTGTCCCTGTTCTTTAAGGGATCAACTCAATGATGTCTCCCTGTTCTTGAAAGACGGTTTTATTAATGAACCATTTTTGGATCTTGATGAAGGACAACATGTAAAATTTTAAAATATGTAACTTAAAAACTGGAATTTTTAGCGCCACCCCGCTCTATCGAATATTTCAAAAAATTATAATATGAATAAACTTTCAAAGAGCTGTGGGAAGTGTTTGTAAACCCGCCGAGACACTGAACAGGTCTGTTGGCAGTGGGGAAATGCTTGCATGACGCCAAGATAACTTCATCGGGGTACTGAACAGGCCTACTGGCAGCGAAGCAATGTCAGGTAAAAGAAAATTCTCAGATATGGATTTCGTTTTGGCCTTAAACGTCCTTCGTTCTAATCTGAAATTTCTTGACAGGATACAAACGTCAGAGTGGGTTAATTGACATCCCTGTCGAGACTATGTACGCCTACTAGTAGCAGTGGCCCTGTCAACAGTATTAGAGATTTTAACTTAACATCGTGGCTTTCTTTTGCCAAAGTTTGTCATTGGTTTTCGTTCCTTTAAAAATGAAAGTTATGTGAAACTGGATCGCGTCATGATTATTTGAGATGTTTAAATGACTTTTCAGTTGTTCTTCGATTTGAAGCTTTTCATATTTTTCTAACCTGAACTCGTTCGTGTAACAGAGATAACTACTTCTCCCAGCGTGTTGCCATTGTTGGAAGCAATATTACATTGTTATTTTTTAATCTACATAGCTGCCTACACAAGGTCATGAAATTTCATTACCCTTCATGAACAATTTCTGAGATGACAGTTGCAAATCATCGCTTCTCTCTATTGTCTTTTCAAACTTTGTTTTCATGACTGTAAGCATGAAAACTTGCGACAAGAATTACCATTATGTTTTTAAAGACAAATTCGGCGTGGCTCCAGTGGTGAGGGTTGAGCCTAATGGCATCCAAGCCCTGCTATCGTATGATAATTCCAGAGAGGATTTAGAAAGGAACGGTTGGCTTTTCTTCTTCCAAAAATTTAAGGGTTTCGATCTTCGAGTTACCCAAGAGTTTTCCTTGACCTTGGAAGTAACTGAAGAGTTCCTAAGTTAACCCCGTAATTTCCTGCCAGAGACACGTTTTTACGTGAGCTATTCTGAGAAAATAGTTTTGAATTAGATCAAATCCTTGAAAACCCAGAACTGAGATGAGCCCTTTTACCTTCCTCATGAGCGGTTTCCCCACAAATCAGATCATTCTAGAGATATAGCTCGTCCTTTAGAGGTCAAATCTCATATTTTCTCTATGGTTGAAGGGAGCATTTTGGTCTATTTGCAAATGTTGAAATGTTTGTTACCTCTCCAAGCCTGTTCCTTAGCACCCCTTCCACCCATCCAAACTTGGGTCTCAGCCTCCTACTATGAACCCTTGATCAATCTGAAGGATAACCCATAATTCTCGGGCATTCAACTCTGTGGTAAGCCTACCTTTCACATGGACAATTCTCCAACCCTTAATGCAGTCAGTGCCAATGCATAGTCATTATAATCATAGTGTGATGAGTGTCGATCTTGGATAGACAAGTATTATATTGTTGTGCCTCTGCTACAGTCATGACTTAAATCTTTAAAAGACCAAGTGGATATATTGACAAATGAGAACAATAGACTCCAATCCATAACCCAAGCAAAGGAGAAACGCCTAAAAACTAGAGGATCTATCATTTTCAAGAATGTAGAGGCAGGAACAACAATTGTAAACTCCAAGATTATTTGATATGTTTTAATTCCATGATTTGAGGTATGATCTTTTTTTAAATTTAGCATGATTTTGTCACTCTTAAGTTGGGATATTCGATTTGATTGAATATATTATCTTTCTTATAAAGATTAGTTTGTTTTGGTTTATTGAATAAAATATGATTGTAGTTGCTATTTTAACTAGCTATAGAATCGTAAGATTCTGTAGCCAGTTGGAAAAATTCAAATTGCTTGATTTGACAATTAAAAACATATCTAAAATCTTCCCATTTTCATTTGTTTTCAGGAACCCATGATTTCCAAGGAGATATGAGGCACTGTTGAGATCTCCCAGCCATATCAACTTTGTGTTTTTACTAAATAGATTAGGTTGTTGGTATTTTTATTTAGTGAAATCAGGGTGGTTGCATCCCCCTTGTTTTTGGAACATATTTGATATTATCAATAGGAAACAATTTGGTTTCCTGGAACCTATATAAGCATGCTATTTTGTAAACATGGCATCACCTCTGCCTAGGGAAAGACTATGGATTTTTCATTTAGAGACTTGAATGGAATCTAATACTCGTCACATCTTTAGCTTTTCCGTATTGTGGTTTTATTCAAGTCATGTTTGTTTCAATTTGTAGATAGATTATGATTGCTTTCACTGTCATGGTTTACTACAAGATGGTATGATAAAAGTTTATATATTATCCATGTTTCATGTTCCAGATTTAACACACAGTAATCATTCGTTCAAACTTAAATGAAGAGATTTATCTTTATCTTTGATTGAATGTTTATACGCAAGTTCTCACAACAAGGTTTTTCTTAATGTGGCTTCTTGTAAAATTATGAGATTGTTGTGATCGTATCTCTTATATGTTCTATCATTCGAATTCCATCATTACTGCTTCACATTTATTAGAAGCAATTGTAGGATCTGCTACAGGTTTACCTCGTCAGACAAAAAGACTGGATGCTACACATTGAACAGATATTGGATGCGATAACAGGTCAGCCTGTTATTTAATTTCATTAGTATAATAGATATAGAAGTTTCTTGTAGTTAAAACACTTTTTAACATCTATTATTTCTTTTGTTTAATTAGACAGTTTGATATTCAATTTCTTTAAACATTATAAGAAAACAAATAAAAAATAGCTTTATCGTTTTAAAAAAAATCAATTTACATTCGATTTTCACAGGTTTAGATTAAAATTCGTAGTTTGTAAATATTATATATATATATTAGAAATAGAATTATTTGTCTATATTGTGCATATGATAAGTAGAATTATTTCATAAATATTAATTAGTTAAACTATAGATATATATTAGATGTATATATATATATATATATTTCAACAAGTGTTATTTATTAAGTTATTGTGTTTTCTTTAGTTATATTTTTCGCTTTCTTTAGGATTTAGATCGGCTAACAGAGCCACAAAACTCGTCAGGGTGAGTTAATCCAAACGACTTGGGTTAATTAGACAACCTTGGACCAGATTCACTCTTCCAGTTGACGAGCGGTCAATTTCGCCTGTCAACAGGTATACATCCATTCGAGCTATTATTTCTTTAGCTTTCGTACTTGGTTGGAAGCTACATAAGATGGATGTAAAAAGAACATTCTTGAATGGAAATATTGAACATGAGGTCTTTGTGGAACAACCAGATGTTTTTATACTGCATAATAAAGGCACTCATGTATGAAAGCTATGGAAGGCCTTGTATGGTCTTAAGCAGGCTCTCAGAGTTTGGTATGATAGGATTGATGGCTTTCTTAAAAGCCTAGGATTTCAAAGAAGTGATGCTGATGCAAACTTGTACTTCAAGGTAAGAGGTAACCAACCTGCTATACTAATCATGTATGTTGATGATCTCTTTCTAATAGGAGATGAAGGGTTAATAGTCTGTTGTAAGAGGGTGCTAACCTCAGAATTCGAGATGAAAGACTTAGGCTTGATGCATTACTTCCTAGGATTGGAAGTGTGGCAAAGATAGGGCGAGATATTTCTGGCACAAGGAAAATACATAGTGGATGTACTAAAGAGGTTTGGTATGATGGATTGCAAATCCACGTCTACTCCGATGGCTACCAGCCTAAGGAAGCTGCATGATTCTGATACAGTGTAGCACCCATCCATAGGATGCTAAGCAATTTACCATTTATTTAAATACTTACACATTAACAACATTGTTTTAGAATTATTTCATTGACTTTTATTTACACATTTCTTGTACATCTTCTCAATGATAAATCTAATAACATGATGAAATAAGTAGTAGGATAACTTTAAGATTTAAGAACTTAAAACATAAGTTTACCCAAAATATCAATAACAAAAATATCACTGAAAAATACCTCCTCCTTAGTTTGTAGAAGCTCATCCGCTGTAATGTAGTCCCGGGCGCTTCCAAGTATTCTTTTCCTGCTTGCCTAGAGTGAAACAACGGAATCCTCCTTGCCAACTAGAAGCCTAGCCAGCTTCCTAGCTCCAAGAAACCTTTCGGTTTCTTGGCCCTCCATGCCCGTGACTCCAAGAACAGCAAAGCACAAATGCTCAAAGAAAACTATCACAAGAATTATCTTCCAAAAATTTCACAACCTCTCATCATGCTCCAACCTC
>ML779253.1:576379-594955 GCA_009831015.1 Picea engelmannii | reverse complement strand
ATTCTCATGCTAGATAATAAATGTTATTTGATAATTTTTCTCAAAATGTACATAACACTCCACCATGCTCATTTAATTCATCACACCCACCATCTATCAAAGTCAAGAAAGTATTTAATGCTTCTAGATATTTGTATGCAATAAAATTTACATATTCAATAAAAATTCAATTAAATAGTTAATAATTTATTTTAATAATTAATACATTAATTACTTATGCTAGTATACATGGGTAGGGTATGTGTGCATAGCTAGCAGACACATATCTTATGCATGTACTAACGATAAACAATCATTGCCTCTAGTGCATAGTTCCTCTATGATCACCAAGACATGTAGGACAACAGATCAAGTAATGCATCATTTAATAATTTTAACAAACTAAATTACACCAATTCATCAATAACTCATTGTCACACTTAAAATATCAATAGGAAATCAAAGAGGGTTTTAAACATGGTAGGAACCAAGTGAGTAAACAATAGTGGCATCTCTAATCCCCAATCAGTATTCTCAACTAACATCGAAGCATCCTTCCTTCCTAACCTACTTCCATCTTCCATCCTATCCTTTCCTTTGTTGGACTAAGATGGAGCGTCAACTATATTGACCTAACTCTAGATAGAACCCATAAGCGGAAGTGTCATACATCTTGACCAAGCTTCCCCAACATGCAACTAGCAGTCGTTATCACACGTCTAGGGGAGCGTGACTTCACGCAGCCCTCCCACAACTCTAGGTTTCAAAGGATAAACAGTGGGTAATACCTCCACCCCTCCTTATAGAACTAGGGTCCACACCCTACATCAAGCCCTATTGTGCAACTATTGTTCCTAGAGTCACGTCATCAATAACCACTCTGGGCAAGTTGTGTGTCCTGTCAAAACCACACTTACCACAGATCATAGAAATATTTGAAACCATAAATTAAATCATAAGTACAACTTATAGCATACAATATCTTTTGGATGTCTACGACATCCAAATTATGTCAACGCTACAGTCATTTGGTCATTACATAAATTGTCAACTTGCAGCTTAGTTCATCAATACTCATATCCATGTATATACGTCATAATTTCATACAAGAATCCATATTTGTATTGACATTCAATTAAGAATGTATGTTTATTTTTATCATGCCTTGCATAACTTACGCATTCACAACATAACTTAAACTGGTATCCATGTACCAAATTTCCACATTTAATTTACATGTTTAACTAAATCACATAATCATCATCATCACAAACATGTAACTACAAATATAATATTGTGCAACTCACAAATAACTCTAGACGTACACCTCTCACATGTCTACATTAGTTTCACTGAGTCCATATAGTTATTAAGAAATGAATTATTAAGATGAGAAAAAAAAAATCAAAGTTCTAAGTACCTAAAGCCAAAATATGGGGCGTTACATACAGGTTTAGATTTGGTGGATCCCACCATGTATAGGCAGCTGATTGGATCATTGATGTACATGATCCACACTAGGACAGATATATGCTATGTAGTGATTGCAATGAGTCTGTTCATGACTGAACCGAGACAGAGACGCTGGGTGGCATCAAAGCATATCTTGAGATATCTCAGAATGACCATTACCTATGGTCTGAGATATACATCCAGTGATAGTTTATTTCTGCATGGGTATGCAGGTGATAACTCGGCAGGAATCCCAGTGGATCATAAGAGTACTTATGGATACTACTTCAGTTTAGGATCCGCTATGATCTCATGGTCAAGATGGAAGAAGGGATCCATTGCACATAGTACAACAGAGGTTGAGTACATTGCAGAAAGTGATGCTAGCAAGGAAGAAATATGGCTCAAAAAATTGGTTTATGGGTTGTTTGGTGACAAGATCAAGATGACGGTGGTTCACTGTGATAATCAAAGTTGCATAAAATTGATAGAGAACCCAGTATTTCATGACAGGTCAAAACATATTGACATGAGGTACCACTACATCCAAGACTTGGTCCAGAGAAAAACTGTAAAGTTACAGTACATAGCCGCGAGTGAGCAGGTAGATATGAAATTGGAAGAAGTAATCTTAAACCCTCATCTACAAATCATACCTTATCAACATGAAAGATCAGATGTTTTCCATGAAAGTTTTGAATTATCTATCGTATAGGAGGCAAATTTAGATGATCATAATTTGTTGAAGAATTTATCACCAAAACAAAGTGAAAGTTTTAATGAAAATGAAGAGGAATGTCTTGAGAATACCATTGTTAAATATCATAGCTCAAGATATTCTTTTCATGTGCTTATTTCTTATTCCTTTTACTCTTTATATCCCGATCTCTTCTTAGATTCTGGTGGATTTGATACTTTACCCACGGTATCTTATTCTTTGCTACCACAATCCAATCTTTTTGATATGCCAAAATTTGGTGAAACTAATTCAAAACATAACACTTATCAAGTCGGATTTGATTCTCTTTCACTTTCATCACTCGAATGGAAAAAGGACATGTTGCAAGATGATTTTACATCATTTATTTTGAAAAAGACAATGTACTCATCCTTATGGAGATCAAATATTCTATGTTGCATATTCGTCCTTTGATTAGCTCGAATCTTAATGTTTATGATTCACATTTTGAAATGATCAATCTCATCAAAAGAAGCATTCAAACAAATGATCTAATTGATGTCATGAATCCTCTTATGATGATTTCCCCATCGATATATTCGCTTCATCAAAGTCATGGTTTGCATTCTCATTTTTGTGACAAAATCTTAGGATGGCTTGAATATTCATATATAAAAAAAATTCATAATAAAGATAAAGTTGTGCTTGCTTTCTTTTTACCTAAGTATCTTGGAAGTAGGCGTGACATATTTCTTTTAGATCCTCCATGTGAAGAAATTATTGAACACGTAGAGAGTTGTCAGGAGGATGGGGCATTTCAGACTTGGCTGATGGTTATTTCATTTCCTCATAATCTTGACAATTTTTTAAAACTTACTTACACTCGCCCATGCCATTATCACCCTTATCACGACAAGATTCCACAATGGCTGGAGGACTCGTACAACAAGAATATTCAAGGGAATGGTAAGATCATGCTTACTTTGTTTTTAAATGATGATTATGAAGGTAAGTGTGATATGTTTCTGTCATTTTTTGATATATTACCATTCTTATTAGTAATGTTTGATTTTGTTTCCATTGTAGAATTGGAGTTACTCTGATGGCTACATTGGAAGCATGACTTCACGTAGTATTCTGATATGTTTAGTAGTTAGGGTAGGGTTACGAATAGGTTTTCTTTCAGTTTTATTCCTCAATATTTCTCTTTGTAATAATGCAGTCATGAATGCAAGTGGGGGCACCACGAGAACCATAATATGACTGTTATCAGGGAAGTCCGCTTGATCCTTTTCTCTTTGCTTTTAGTTGAACATTTATTTTCAAAAACGCAGTATCGTCATGAAAATCTTAAATGGAAAGTAAAGAGATAAATAAATCTGAATCAACCCTGACCCAAGGTACCATGAGTAAGACTACTTTCACATCAATCTGGGTGTTTCTTTTTTCTTTTAGTTTCCCAAGGTATTTTTTTTCGCATGATGCTTTCAGATACATCTTTTGTAAATATTTTTTGTTTTGGTTTCCTTGCTCTTTGTTTTTCTTTGCTGGTTTGTTTTTGTTTTCATTTATGATTATCGGTCTTTCTTTTTGAAACAAACATGCCTGCACCAAGGGCTAGTTCAAACAGAGAAAACATAATATTCCCCCTCGAAAATAACTGCTAAATGTTGTTAAAACATTAAGTGCTATATTTTGTGGACTGGTTAAAGATGACTTTTCCTTTGAAAGGCATTCTCTCAGTTTCAATTTGCATTTGAAAGTGTTCACGACCATCTTTAAAAATCTTTTAAAGTTGTCCCTATTCTTTAATGGAGCAACTCAACGAGGTCTCCGTGTTCTTGAAAGATGGTTTTATTAATGAACCATTTTTGGATCTTGATGAAGGACAACATGTAAAATTTTAAAATTTGTAACTTAAAAACTAGAATTTTCAGCGCCACCCCGCTCTATCGAATATTTCAAAAATTTATAATATGAATAAACTTTCAAAGAGATGTGGGAAGTGTTTGTAAACCCGCCGAGACACTGAATAGGTCTGTTGGCAGTGGGTAAATGCATGCATGACACCAAGATAACTTTGTCGGGGTACTAAAGAGGCCTGGTGGCGGAGAAGCAATGTCAAGTAAAATAAAATTCTCAGATATGGATTTTGTTTTGGCCTTAAACGTACTTCGTTTTGATCTGAAATTTCTTGACAGGATACAGACGTCAGAGTGGGTTAATTGACATCCCTGTCGAGGCTATGGACACCTGTTGGCAGCAGTGGCCATGTCAACAATATTATAAATTTTAACTTAACATCGTGTCTTTCTTTTGCCAAAGTTTGTCACCGGTTTTCCTTCCTTTAAAAATGAAAGTTATTTGAAACTGGATAAGGTCATGATTATTTGAGATGTTTAAATGACTTTTCAGTTGTTCTTCAATTTGAAGATTTTTTTATTTTTCTAACCTGATCTCGTTCATGTAACAGAGATAATTGCTTCTCCCAGCGTGTTGCCATTGTTGGCAACAATATTACAATTGTTATTTTTTAATCTACATAGCTGCCTACATAGGGTCATGAAATTTCATTACCCTTCATGAACAGTTTATGAGATGACAGTTGCAAATCATCGCTTCTCTCTATTGTCTTTTCAAACTTTGTTTTCATGACTGTAAGCATGAAAACTTGCGACCGGAATTACCATTATGTTTTTAAAGACAAATTTGATGTGGCTCCAGTGGTGAGGATTGAGCCTAATGGCGTCCAAACCCTACTATCGTATGATAATGCCAGAGAGGATTTAGAAAGGAACGGTTGTCTTTTTTTCATCCAAAAATTTAAGGGTTTCGATCTTCGAGTTACCCAAGAGTTCACCTTGACCTTCGATGGCTGCAGGGCAAAGATAGGTGACGTGCAGTTGGAAGTAACTAAAGATTTCCTAAGTTAACCCCGTAATTCCCTACCAAAGACATGTTTTTGCGTGAGGTATTCTGAGCAAACGGTTTTGAATTAGATCAAACCCTTGAAAACCCAAAACCAAAATGAGCCCTTTTACCTTCTTTGCGAGTGGTTTCCCCAGAAATTGGATCATTCCAGAGATATATCTCGTCCTTTAGAGGTCAAATCTCATATTTTATCTATGGTTGAAGGGAGAATTTTGGTCTATTTGCAAATGTTGAAATGTTTGTTACCTCTCCAAGCCTATGCCTCAGCACCCCTCTCACCCATCCAGCCTTGTGTCTCAGCCTCCTACTATGAACCCTTGATCAATTTGTAGGATAAATCAGAATTCTCGGGCATTCAACTCTGTGGTAAGCCTACCTTTCGTGTGGACATTTCTCCAACCCTTAATGCAGTCAGTGCCAATGCACAGTCATTATAATCATAGTGTGATGAGTGTCGATCTTGGATAGACAGGTATTATACTAATGTGCCTCTGCTGCAGTCACGACTTAAATCTCTACAAGACCAAGTGGATATATTGACAAATGAGAACAATAGACTCCAATCCATAACCCAAGCAAAGGATAAACGCCTAAAAACTACAGGATCTATCATTTTCAAGAATGTAGAGGCAACAACAACAATCGTAAACTCCAAGATTGCTTGATATGTTTTAATTCCATCATTTGAGGTATGATCTTTTTTTAAATTTAGCATGATTTTGTCACTCTTAAGTTAGGATATTCGATTTGATTGAATAGATTATATTTCCTATAAAGATTAGTTTGTTTTGGTTTATTGAATAAAATATGATTGTAGTTGCTATTTTAACTAGCTACAGAATCGTAATATTTTGTAGCTAGTTAGAAAAATTCGAATTGCTTGATTTGACAATTAAAAACATATCTAAAATCTTCCCATTTTCATTTGTTTTTAGGAACCCATGATTTCCAAGGAGATATGAGGCACTGTTGAGATCTCCCAGCCATATCAACTTTGTGTTTTTAGTAAATAGATTAGGTTGTTGGTATTTTTATTCAGTGAAATCAGGGTGGTTGCATCCCCCATGTTTTTGGAACATATTTGATATTATCAACAGGAAATAGTTTGGCTTCCTGGAACCTATATAAGCATGTTATTTTGTAAACATGGCATCATCTCTGCCTGGGTCAAGACTATGGATTTTTCATTTACAGACTTGAATGGAATATAATACTCATCACAGCTTTATCTTTTTCGTATTGTGGGTTTATTCAAGTCATATTTGTTTCAATTTGTAGATAGATTATGATTGCTTTCACTGTCATGGTTTACTACAATCTAGTATGATAAAAGTTTATATATTATCCACATTTCATGTTCCAGATTTAACACACAGTAATCATTTGTTCAAACTTAAATTAAGAGATTTATCTTTATCTTCGATTGACCATTTATAAGTAAGTTCTCACAGCAAGGTTTTTCTTAATGTGGTTGCTTGTAAAATTATGAGATTGATGTGATCATATCTCTTATATGTTTTATCATTCGAATTCCATTATTACTGCTTCACATTTATTAGAAGCACTTGTAGGATTTGCTGCAGGTTTAGCTCGTCAGACAAGGAGATTGGATGCTACACATTGAACAGATATTAGATGCGATAACAGGTCAGCCTATTATTTAATTTCATTAGTATAATAGATATAGAAGTTTCTTGTAGTTAAAACACTTTTTATCATCTATTATTTCTTTTGTTTAACTAAACAGTTTGATATTCGATTTCTTTAAACATTATAAGAAAACAAATCAAAAATATCTTTACTGTTGTTTAAAAAATCAATTTACATTCGATTTTCATGGATTTAGATTAAAATTTGTAGTTTGTAAATATTATATATATATTAGAAATATAATTATTTGTCTATATTGTGCATATGATAAGTAGAATTATTTCATAAATATTGATTAGTTAAACTATAGATATATATTAGATGTATATATATATTTCAACACGTGTTATTTATTAAGTTATTGTATTTTCTTTAGTTATATTTTTCGCTTTCTTTAGGATTTAGATCAGCTAACGGAGCCGCAAAACCCGTCAGGGTGAGTTAATCCAAACGGCTTGGGTTAATTAGACAACCCTATACCAGACTCACTCTTCCAGTTGACGAGTGGTCAATTTCACCCGTTAACAGGTATACATCCATTCGAGCTATTATTTCTTTAGCTTCTGTACTTGGTTGGAAGCTACATAAGATGGATGTAAAAACAACATTCTTGAATGGAAAGATTGAACATGAGGTCTTTTTGGAACAACCAGATGGTTTTATACTGCATAACAAAGGCACTCATGTATGCAAGCTATGGAAGGCCTTGTATGGTCTTAAGCAGGCTCCCATAGTTTGGTATGACAGGATTGACAGCTTTCTTAAAAGTCTGGGATTTCAGAGAAGTGATGTTGATGCAAATCTGTACTTCAAGGTAAGAGGTAATCAACCTACTATACTAATCATGTATGTTGATGATCTGTTTCTAACAGTAGATGAAGGGCTAATAGTCTGGTGTAAGAAGGAGCTAACCCTATAATTTGAGATGAAAGACTTAGGCTTGATGCATTACTTCCTAGGATTGCAAGTGTGGCAAAGACAGGGCGAGATATTTCTGGCACAAGGAAAATACACAGTGGATGTACTAAAGAGGTTTGGTATGATGGATTGCAAATCCATGTCTACTCCGATGGCTACCAGCCTAAGGAAGCTACATGATTCTGATACAGTGTAGCACCCATCCACAGGATGCTAAGCAATTTACCATTTATTTAAATACTTACACATTAACAACTTTGTTTTAGCATTATTTCATTGATTTTTATTTACACATGTCCTCTACATCTTCTCAATGATAAATATAATAACATGATGAAATAAGTAATAGGCTAACTTTAAGATTTAAGAACTTAAAACATAAGTATACCCAAAATATCAATAACAAAAATATCACTGAAAAATACCTCCTCCTTAGTTTGTAGAAGCTCATCAGTTGTAATGTAGTCCTGGGCGCCTCCAAGTATTCTTTTGCCGCTTGCCCAGAGTGAAACAATGAAATCCTCCCTACCAACTAGGAGCCTAGTCGACTTCCTAGCTCCAAGAAACCTTTCAAATTCTTGGCCCTCCGTGCCCGTGACTCCAAGAACAACAAAGAACAAATGCTCAAAGAAAACTATTAGAATAATTATCTTCCAAAAATTTCACAACCTCTCATTATGCTCCAACCTCTCCATCCCCTCCTCTCTACTTCTTCTCCCTATTTATCAAGTTTCCATACACACTTCCCCAAGTCTCCTTAACCCCCCCTCATTACTATCCAGCAACCTTCCTTATCTAGATATTTTGGGAAAATATTAAAATAACACTAAATATAAATGACTTGCATTAAACAACAATAAATAAAATAAAAAGCCATTATTCTCATGCTAGATAATAAATGTTATTTGATAATTTTCCTCAAAATGTACATAACACTCCACCATGCTCATTTAATTCATCACACCCACCATCTATCAAAGTCAAGAAAGTATTTAATGCTTCTAGATATTTGTATGCAATATAATTTACATATTCAATANACATTCAATTAAATAGTTAATAATTTATTTTAATAATTAATACATTAATTACTTATACTAGTATACATGGGTAGGGTATGTGTGCGTAGCTAGCAGACACATATCTTATGCATGTACTAACGATAAACAATCATTGCCTCTAGTGCATAGTTCCTATATGATCACCAAGTCATGTAGGACAATAGATCAAGTAATGCATCATTTAATCATTTTAACGAACTAAATTACACCAATTCATCAATAACTCATTGTCACACTTAAAATATCAATAGGAAATCAAAGAGGGTTTTAAAAATGGTAGGAACCAAGTGAGTAAACAATAGTGGCATCTCTAATCCCCAATCAGTATTCTCAACTAACATCAAAGCATCCTTCCTTCCTAACCTACTTCCATCTTCCATCCTATCCTTTCCTCTGTTGGACTAAGCTAGAGCGTCAACTATATTGACCTAACTCCAGATAGAACCCATAAGTAGAAGTGTCATACATCTCGAGCAACCTTCCGCAATAGGCAACTAGCAGTCGTCATCACACGTCTAGGGGAGCGTGACTTCACATATCCCTCCCACGACTCTAGGTTTCGGAGGATAAACGATGGGTAATACATCCACCCCTCCTTATAGAACTATGGTCCACACACTACATCAAGCCCTATTGTGCAACTAGTGTTCTTAGAGTCACGTCATCAATAACCACTCTGGGCAAGTTGTGCGTCCTGTCAAAACCACACTTACCACAGATCATAGCAATATTTGAAACCATAAATTAAATCATAAGTACAACTTATAGCATACACTATCTTTTGGATGTCTACAACATCCAAATTATGTCAACACTATAGTCATTTGGTCATTACATAAATTGTCAACTTGCAGCTTAGTTCATCAATACTCATATCCATGTATATACGTCATAATTTCATACAAGAATCCATATCTGTATTGACGTTCAATTAAGAATGTATGTTTATTTTTATGATGCCTTGCATATCTTACGCATTCACAACATAACTTAAACTGGTATCCATGTACCAAATTTCCACATTTAATTTACATGTTTAACTAAATCACATAATCATCATCATCACAAACATATAACTACAAATATAATATTGTGCAACTCGCAAATAAGTCTAGACATACACCTCTCACATGTCTACATCAGTTTCACTGAGTCCATATAGTTGTTAAGAAATGAATTATTAATATGAGAAAAAAAAAATCAAAGTTCTAAGTACCTAAAGCCAAAATATGGGGCGTTACATACATGTTTAGATTTGGTGGATCCCACCATGTGTAGGTAGCTGATTGGATCATTGATGTACATGATCCACACTAGGCCAGATATATGCTATGCAGTGATTAGAATGAGTCAGTTCATGACTGAACCGAGACAAAGACACTGGGTGGCATCAAAGCATATCTTGAGATATCTCAAAGGGACCATTACCTATGGTCTGAGATATACATCCAGTGATGGTTTATTTCTACATGGGTATGCAAGTGCTGACTCAGCAGGAAACCCAGTGGATCAGAAGAGTACTTATGGATACTGCTTCAGTTTAGGATCCGCTATGATCTCATGGTCAAGATGGAAGTAGGGATCCATTGCACAGAGTACAACAAAGGTTGAGTACATTGTAGAAAGTGATGCTAGCAAGGAAGCAATATGGCTCAAAAATTGGTTTCTGGGTTGTTTGGTGACAAGCTCGAGATGATGGTGGTTCACTATGATAATCAAAGTTTCATAAAATTGACAGAGAACCTGGTATTTCACGACAGGTCAAGACATATTGACATGAGGTACCACTACATCCAAGACTTGGTCTAGAGAAAAACTGTAAAGTTACAGTACATAGCCACGAGTGAGCAGGTAGATGATATCCTGACCAAGCCTCTGACCTCAAGACAGTTTGTGTAGCTGAGAGGAAAGCTTGGTATGTCTTATAATGACTCCCTCACTGAGAGGGAGTGTTAAATTTGGCAGCATCGATAGCCATTCTCCAATGAGAGGCTGTATGGGCCACCCTGAGGATAGCTAGAGAGATTTGGAGAATTAACCAGTCTTGTGAGGTATTGACAAAATCCAAGGGGAACATATAACCTTTGTCAATCAAACCAAAAGTCAGGATGAATGAGATGCTATGTGAGTCTAATGAAAAAGTCAGGGGGAACGTACAACCTCTCTGAGCATAGACAGTCTATGCAAAAGTTAGGGGAATGTACAACATCTATGAGCATAGACAGACTAGTGCAAAATTTAGGGGAAACATACAACCTCTGTGAGCCTAGTCAAACCTTGTGAGCCATGAGAAAAAGTCAAGTTATCTAGCAAAAGTTAGGTTGAATGTAAAATTCCTATGAGATAGAAACAAACAATATTCCTAATATTGCAAATGATGTAATTGTATTGATCTAGTGTGTTGGCACGTGTAAACATTATCCACCATGAAGAGAAATTCGAATTGCCATGTCAAGAGTTGTAACTAAAGTCTTGAGTCTAGTTCTATGTTAGAAATAAAGTGTAATGTTGAGTTGCAACTAAAGTCTTGAGTCTAGTTATATTTTAGAACTAAAGTGTAATGTTGAGTTGCAACTAAAGTCTTGAGTCTAGTTCTATTTTAGAACTAAAGTGTAATGTTGAGTTGCAACTAAAGTCTTAAGTCTAGTTCTAAGTTCAAACTAAAGCATGTCAGTCTCAGGTCTAGTTCTAAGTTCGAACTAAAGTGTAATGCTGAGTTGTAACCAAACTCAAGTCTAGTTCTAAGTTCGAACTAAAGTGTAAAGCTGAGTTGTAACCAATCTCAAGTCTAGTTCTAAGTTCGAACTAAAGCATGAAGTTGAGTTATGTTTAATGCATGCAATCAAGTTACTATTTCAAGCTTCTCCTCTTCCCATCTTTAGCCTATATAAGAAGAGGTTGAATCCTCTCTTCAATATAGTTCTACAACACAGTTTTCATATGCAGGTTGAGGGTGAAGTAATAGAGGAGAACATCGGTGATAAAGAGGCAGCATATCAGAGGTGTATTTCAGAAAGGTCCTTTAAGTCTTTGTCAGGTCAGAGTCATCTTGGTAAGCTCTTTGAGAGAATAACATTGATGGTAGATATTTGTAAGAGATCTTACATTATTAATGCAACAAAGGAATATTGTTTGCTAGGGTTTTTCTCCCTGTACAGGGTTTCCCCACGGTATATGTGTCGTTGATGTGCATGTTTACTTATCTACATAGTTATTTCTACTCAATTATGATTTGGAATTGTTGAAGTGTATTAAGCTGGAATCAAAGTATTGAATAAAATAAAAGAATTAATCCGCATAAGAAATCAAGCTCATAATTTAACAATGTGGTGCTAGGACTTCAATGGTTGTACTCATTGGGAGATATCCACATGAATTATTGGGGCTTGATGACAGAGTTATAGGAAAAGGGTGGCCAACGATTCATCCTAATATGTATGTCGACAAGCACCCCCAATATCATGTCTAACCAATGCATGGAGGCCCTTTTTGGACATGGGGACTGGCTTGTGCAACCGAATGCTTCATCACCATGGAGAATCCATCTTAGGGTTGCCAACATTACCCTGCGAATATCCAGTAATTGCTTGGAAAGCATGAAAGCGTATTTGAACCCTTTATAGTAGGGATACCATATGATAGAGGAATTGATCATGTCATTGACCTAGAATAGGGGTCAAAGACCATGATCACCACCCCCTATAGGCATCCAAAGAGATTCAAGGATGAAATAGAGAAGACCATAAAGGAATTTCTAGAGATGCAACATATCAGGCTTAGATCTTGTCCTTTTGCTTCGTCATTTGTACTGGTGAAGAAGAAATATGACACTATGAGGATGTGCATAGAATACATGCATTAAACACGAAGACCATAAAAAATCAATACCCAATAATTAGGATTGATGAGCTAATCAACGAACTAGATGGGGCAGTGTACTTTTTAAAGGTTGATCTACGATCAAGATACCACCAGATTTGAGTGAGAGAGGAGGATATCCATAAGACACCATTCATATGTCACTATGGGAACTATGATTTTCTAGTCATTCCCTTCGTGTTGAATAATGCACCAACTACCTTTCAGTCATGCATGAACCATATATTCAACAAAAAGTTGAGGAAATTCTTATTGGTGTTCTTTGATGATCTTCTCATCTATAGTAGAATGTGGGAGGAACATTTGAAGCATGTGGACGATATTCTCACCATTATGGTTGATAGAGATCCTCTATTTGGGGCATGTGATTGGTGTTGAGGAAGTAAAGTTGCATAAAGAGAATATATAGACCATCTTATATTGGCCCACCCCTAGTAAACTCATATATTTTTTAGGATTCTTTGGGATATGCAGCTATTACATGAGTTTTTTGAAAGGATTTTCACAATTGGCTGCGCCATTGACAGACCTCACCAATAAGGGGGTGTTTCGATGGTCAGAGGATGCACATGTAGCATTTGAAAGAATGAAGAGAATGATGATCACTTGCCCAATATTAGCACTCCCATATTTCATGCAACCTTTTTTCCTCGAGTGTGATGCATCCAGTGAGGGGATAGGAGTAGTATTGATGCAGAACTAACACCTAATAACTTTCGAGAGAAGAAATATAAGGGATCTTGAAAAGATATATCTTATCTATGATAAGGATATGTTGGCCATCATGCATGCATTGGAAAAATTCATACAATACTTGGTAGGAGGATGCTTTGTGGTTAGGACTGACCACAACATCTTGAGATATTTCTTAGAGAAATGGGACCTGAATGAGAGGCAACAAAAATGGGTGAGTAAGGTGCATGCATATGATTTTTACATTGAGTATGTGAAGTGGAAGAAGAATATAGTTGTTGACGCCTTATCTAGGAGACCTATAGACTTTTGTTGGCATGTTTATCGACAGGTATGTTTGTCATTGATGGCAAGATTAGAGTATGCAGCGATGGAAAAACATGGAAAACGTAAGCTCATAAGAGATAGTACAGAGTGCAAGTGTATGCGTGTTTTTCATTGATGGCAGAGATCAACATGATCAGGAGCATAGCGATAATGGAAAGATCAGTAGTGTAAGCTCAGAAGGAGGAAAACAGTCAATGAACGACAAAGGTTTTGTTTCGGAGCTTCGCAAATAAGGAAATCCAAAGGAAAGAGGTTCAAACTCGCGATATGCGAGATCACGAAAAGATCTGGACCGTCAGATCACAAAGGATTGTGGACCGTTGACCAAGAATGAATAAGGCTCGTGAAGTGGTGAAATTGCGATAAGATTTGGGCCGTCAAATATGGAGAAATTACGAAGGACCAATGGTCATTAGATATGGTGACGTTGGAAGGCAGATAAGACCAAGAGTCATCCAACTCTCCAAAACTATGAAGGAATCCCGACCGTCCATCGAGGACAGTCATGGACCATTGGATCCATAGGACACATGGCGAAAGATCATCGTTCCGCTGACTGGAAAGTCAAAGGAGAAAAGTTCTCGTTTGATTGGCGAGTGGTAATATCTCGTGGTCACATTGTCAAGAGTTGGAGAGCAAAGCTACAGAATCCAAACTCTATTTCGGAGTTCGTGACATGGAGATTCGAGAGGACTCATCACATAATACCCGAGATGTGAAAGTGTGAAACGCATTTTAGAATAAGGCTGTGGTCACAACGAGTGGTTACATCTGCGGAAGATGGAGGAAGGAGCTAGAGGTGTTAAGCTCCTTCTCAGAGTCTCGATGCTCATGACTTGGAGCATCAAGACCCTTCATCACAGGAATCATGATATGCAAGATCGCGATGAGATCTGGACCGTCGGATCATTAGAGATCTTGACCGTTGATCAAGCTTAGTGAAGTTCTTAAGTTCACGAAACACAAAGCACCTTTAGGCGCAGCTTGTGGTCACCATCGGTGGTCACATGAAGGGAAGAAGCTAACAGAGTTAAGGTCCACCTCAGAGTCTCGACGATCGCGACTTGGAGAATCAAGACTCTTCATCACAGGAATTGCGATATGTGAGATCGCGATTTGATCTAGACCATCAGATCATCGGAGATCTTGACCATTGATCAGGCTCGATGAAGTTTATAAGTTCACGAAATATGAAGTGCCTTTTGGCACAGCCATTGGTCATAGCATATGGTCACAGCCAGTGGTCACGTGGGGGGAAGAAGATAGTGGTGCTAAGGTCCATCTCGGATTGTCGGTGATCGCAACTTCGAGTGTCGAGATCTTCTATCATAGGAATGTCAATATGCGAGATCGTGAAATTAAAACTTTGTTTAGCACTCAGTCACAACCAGTGGGCATATGAATTAAATGCAAGACCCTATGAAATCCATCCAAAGGTGCAGGTGAATTTAAGTATGATCAAATGGATACTATTTCTCTTCACAGTTAATCGATCAGTGGTGATTCAGTTGCTAAAGTGGTCTTTGGAGGTTCACAGTTTAACTGCTAGAAACCACTGATGGTTTCTGCCAGAGGACTCGAAGAGACTTTTGTGTGATTGCCAGAGGAGATGAAGAGTCTCTAGGAATCTGCTAGTGGAATGAAGACTATTCGTAGAGGCAATTGACATATGGATCTAACTGCCAGAGAAGCTAAAGAGTTTCCATGATGAACAGGTAGAGTACTCGACATGAGAGAGCATGCAGAAGCATGGCGGGATAGCATGCACAAGGTGCACAGAGACTATAAGTATGTAGAACATAGAAGATACGGGTGTTGCGATTGTTGAGAGGGATTCAAGAGTGTAGAAGGAGGAGTGTGCAACAGTTGAAATACAGAGAAGAGGAATGGAGCATTGAATGGACATGGCGCATAGAGCATAAAAGGAAGAAGCACAGAAAGCACAGGGCATGTGTGGAGCAAGAAAGTAAGACACTAAAGGAAGGCTAAGGTGCTCCTGTAGAGAAAAATAGAAGATCAGAAATCCCAAGAAGATGCAGATAGAGAGACAGTGATACAGGAGAGCAGAGCAACATAGTAGAACAGTGATAAGTCTAGTAAGCCAATGATAAATATTGTATCACTGTGATAAGTTTCATTAGCAAAAAATTATATTTCAGGGTGGTAGGGCAGTGCTAGGGAGGACAGTTGTCCTCAGAGGTTCAAGTGGGTGCTTGAACAAAGGGAGTTGTAGCTTCCATCTGGTTGCATCCAGAGAAAGCAGGGTGGTAGGGTGGTGTAAGGGAGAACTGTTGTTCTCTATTATACAGGTTGGTGCCTGTGTGACTAGAAGTTGGTGCTGGAACAATTAGGGAGTTGGTGCTTCCTTCTAGTTGGTGCTAGAGAAACTAGGGAGTCAGTGCTTCCTTCTAGTTGGTGCTAGAGAATCCAGAGAGTTGGTGCTCTCAACAAGTAGCAGCTTGCAAAATAGAGGTTGTATCCTCATTATGAGTTGGTACTCATATGTATGGTAATGTAAAGAATGTAAAGATTACTTATCATATAAAGAAGAAGAGGTTTTTACACTATATGGGTTTCCTCAGGAAATATCTATCTCTGTGTATCTCATATGTGTGACTGATGCTGAATGTTCTATTGCTTACTTCCCTGCATTATTGTGACTATCATTAAATGTTGTGTAAAGACTAAAAAAAAAATAAGCATAATTGTTTAAGCCCAGTAACAAATGATTCAACCCCCCCCCCCCCCCTCTCAGTTGTGTTGGAAATATTGTCATTGATGGCAAAGGATGAGGCAACGGAGGAAGAAGAATTTTCATATAAGAAAATCAGTGTATGGTGGTTGTGTATGGTTGAGTTTTGGATGAGTGCGTATGATTGCTGTAGAGCGTCGCCGAAAGCCGTCAGATCTACAAAAGCTACAAGGAATATAAGCCATCGGGAATCGGAGTTTCACGAGTCCCGTGAACAATTACAACATAAACCTCGAAATCGCGATGAAATAAATCCCGACTGAACTTGAACCGTCAGATAAACTCGTCGACAGTCGTCAGATCTACAGAAGCTGTGAGGAAGATAATCCATCAAGAATCGGAGTTTCATGAGTCTCGTGAACAATTACAACAGAAACCCTGAAATCGCGATGAAAAAAATCCCGACTGAACCTGAACAGTCATATCAACATGTGATCTAGACCGTCGATCCAATTCACGACAGCAGACCACGTCAGCTAGGGACACGTGGCACAACCAGGGAATGACAGGTGTCAGGCAGATTCAACACTTCAGACACATGTAAGTCATAAATCAGAGTGACACGTGGTAGAATTTAACACGTGTCAAACCACGTGTGACGTCAGCAGAGTATCGGGGTTCGGGACTTTGAAATGTCCAATTCACTCGACAACGAAAACCCTGAAATCGTGAAACGTGATATTTCAATTCAATCGCAATCGTTAAGTCAAGATTGCACCAGGACCGTTGATCACAGCTCTATACGAAATTTCGGGGATTGGGTTTTGGTATTGACAAGTGATTTATGCATTGTGAAATCGCGATCAGTGAAACCTCGATGAGTGGGGGCCAGCTGAGAACACAACAGAGCAGAAGGATAGAAGCATAGTGCAGGCCAGCTGTCAGCGTGTGTAGGGACACATCGAGGATTGGAGGATCGGGTATCCTGGAGGCATGTGCATGGTGACATCGAAAATGTCGAAACCCCGATGAGAGGTTTGACCAAGGTCATGTGTAGATGGTCATGTAGGCCAAGGCCTATAGCCAGCAGGGATAGCGCGTGGAAAGGGGCGCATCGGCATCGGGGATCAGGACTTTGAAATGACAAAGTCACTTGACATCAAAAACCCCGATTTCACGAAACGCGAAATCACGAGTGAATCTGGATCGTCAGATACAGAATTGATCAGAACCATTGATCTAAAAAGGGGTGTGTTTTGATTTAATTTAAATTTTAAAAAGGTGCTCGATTTCCCCCGAGCAATAAATATGAGACCTGATGAGCATTGAAGGCGTTCTGGACCAATGGACTTAAGAAGGTGTCGATGCTCTTCCTACAGGTGGTTCAGCATAGGAAAAGGAGGATGGTGATAGGTTGCAAAGGTCCTTTTTTTTTGGAGGATGCGAAGGCCATTTTATGATAGTAGGGATATCTACTGGTGGGTGAGGACATTTGTGCAGGCCGCATGGAAGGTTTGAGGAAAGAGGAACCTCCTTGTAGCAGTCGGGCGATAGATCTACATTGACAGAGAGTTCTCGGCTATGGGTTCAGCAACCACGAGAGCAGAGGCATCATCTCCAGGTTTATTGACTTGTTTAATGTGTGTCTTTTGTAACTGCCTGGCAGTCTGTAGATCTGTGTTTATTCTTGAGATAATTTCAGTTGCTGTCATAACCACTAGATGAAACTTCCTGATCCAGTGTGAAAATTAATGAAACGTGGTCAGCAGTGAGTATGAGGGTTAAACCCTTCAGTAGTAACAACCTACCAGTAGAAACTGGTGCTATCTTCAGGGGGTTGAAGCTCCCTTCCAGGAAAGGATGGTAAACGAGAGAAGGTTATAGCCTTCTGTAGGTAGAAGCCTACGTACTAGTATGAGTCTACACTAGTACACTGTTGTAGAATGTTTTCTTAATAATAATCATTAAGGACAGAGACAACGACAGTGGTGGTTTTCTCCTGATTTGGGTTTCCACCTTAAATCCTATTGTTCATGTGTTTTACTCATGTGCATTGGATTATTATTTTTTGCACTGTACTAATGCTTAATAGACATCTGATGAATAATGAAAGATCTCTGGATGCACTCTTTCTTTCTAGAGACTATACAAGAACTGGTTTCTACAAAGTAGCCTAAAGTTTCTAGTGAAAGAAAAGGAGAAAATTCATTATTGCTCAAATACTGATTCACCCCCCCCCCTCTCAGTATTTCTCAACAATTGGTATCAGAGCCTGGTCCTTCTAAAAAGGCTTAGCCGCTAGAAGGAAGATCAAT